>JAMKQA010056499.1:0-40033 GCA_024699735.1 Posidonia australis | reverse complement strand
ATTTAAACAAATTAAATTACGAGAAAACTAAAGCTAAACAGTAAAATATCTAACCACCAGGAACCTGTGTGTGCGGCTAGCAGACTCCAGACTATATGCACTACGCTAAACCAATCGCATGTATGCACCTGCGAACAAAACCACAAGGAAAAAGCATGAGTGACCAAAGTCACCCAGTACGTACCCCACAAAAAACGCGGAAAACAAAATCATAATCAATTTTCCTTTTAAATTCCTTTCACAAACTCTTTTCTCAAAACCTCAGAAACCAAACCCACACTGGCCAAAACCACAAACCAAGGCTAGTAGAGCCCAAAACCACAAGTAAAAACCCTCAATGGCCAAAACCACACACAGTGAGTCGGGAAGCCCAACTCTGGACAACCAAACTCTGACTACACGCAGTCCACCGAGGAGCAACCCCAACATTCTGCACTGCCACTGTGAAGCCAACCTATGCAGGAGCGATCACCGTCTCGCGATTCTCCACTCAAGAGAACCCTCAGAAACCAACCCCTCCCTGGGAAGGTTGTCCTGTCTCTCAGAACGCTACCAGCTACGGGGCACTTGTCCCACCCGCACTGGCCACCACAAGGTACGTCTCCTCACAACGTCCTCCACACACGGTGCTCAGAAGGGAGTGTCATACCTCCACACCTGACAACACCCGAGCCTCAGTGCTCACAGCGAGAGCAGGAGTATCATACCTCCCCGTCATGCCACAAGACACCTCAACCCGCGGACCACAACCGTAGCCTCGAAACGACAGTTAAGGAGTCTCATACATCCAGGACCCGAAGCCTCTCAGCCTCAAGTATCTCGGCCCCACGACCTCAACAGGGGACATCACGCCCGACCACCCAACAATGCTGTCACATTCCCTAGTCCCGATGACACGGTCCCACGCTACCTCGACCCACAGATAGAAAATCAAGAAAATCATTTTCCAAACCAGATCAACCATTCCTTTGAAAACAATTTTCCAAACCATTTCCATATCCTTTAAAAACACTTCCAAAACCTCGACAAAACGGCACATCAGGTGTCCCAAAAGACCACCACTGATAGCCTACAATCCCCTCACAAGGACAAAACACGGCATCCAGAAAGCCATCAAAACACATTGTAAAACTCACTTGGGCCCAGAATTGGCATGCCGAAATCAGATTCGGTATGCCAAAATCCCCTGGTTCGGTATGCCAATTCTAAATTGATATGCCGAATTAAGGTCAACGGTCAACACTCAAGTCAAATTCGGTATACCGTCCAAAAACGGAAGATCGAATTCCGACCAGATGACCTAAACTGACAAAAAAATGATATGCCGAACAGAATCGGTATACCGAAATCTCCTGATTCGGTATACCATTTCCATTCGGTATGTCGAATTCTACGAAACCAGAAAACGGCCCAAACCCTATCGTCCAAAATCGTCCTAACTGGGACCTCCGATCGGACCCCCTAAACAAATACCAAAAATCTTGCATAAAACATATAGTGTAAACCCTCGAGTCTACTCCAAAACCCAACAAACAAAACTAAAATCCATTCACCAAGCATCAAGATACAAAATCGCAAAGGCAGAAGGGTCAAAACGACCAAAAACGCAACCACTGGCATAAATGCCCATAAATCTTGAATAAATCACAATAAATTCTAGGAAAGGAAATTTACCTAGATTTCATGCAATCCTAGCATTTTCTACCAATTCCATGCTCTCTATTGCAAAGAGTGGAGATGCGTACTTGAGAAATGCTTCCGACGATCCTCGACCGACTCCAGCGAACTCCGGCTCAACCACGGCCACGAGGCACTCCACGTGAGCTCCGCGCACCACCACGAGCAACCAACCCTCCGCTTCACCGAAGAAGAAGGAAGGAGAAGAAGGCAACGGGTGGCGAGGAGAGGTGCAGTGCGGTGCGGCTTATAAAGCCTACGCCTGCAGTAGCTCAAAACGTGCCCACCTACGCATCTCAACCACCGACACACCGCACAGCAACCAACCGACAGCCACCACCAACAAGGCCAACTGCAAGCCTCAACCACCAGCCCACACACAAGCGGGCCCCAATGGAACCCCACACCAGGCCCCGCACGAACCCCACACCAGGTCACACAATGCACAGTGCCAAACCACGCACAGGGACACGCAAATAGAAGCCAGCCCACAAGGCCCAAGCCCAAAAGCACAAAACCACACAACGGACCTCGGAACAGTAACACCGGTCTAAGAATAAAATTCATAAAATGTAAATAATTACAAAATGAATTTTACGGGTGTTACAGCTACAGAGGCTAATCCTTGAGGTATCTCGTCGCTAACCAGCAGGTACACACCATTGCCACGCTCACAATCCAAACCAATCCTCTTCTCCGTCCGTAAATCCTGAAAAGTGCAATAAAAATGGGAAAAGGTCACAAAACAATGAAGTTGTTTGATAATCGCACTAATCGAAAGACGATTCACAGGAAAAACGGGTACATATAATACTTTATCAAGAGAAAGGTGAGAAGAAGCCTAGACACTTCCTTCCCTAGAAACTGGACAAGAACGACCATCAACAATAACTATAGATTTAATGTTGGATAACTGGGAAAGACGGGTAAAAAGGATTTTTGTACTTGACATATGGGAAGAGGCACCAAAATCTATGATCCAGGAAACCAAGAAAGTACTAGTACCTGTAGAAGTGAAATAAGGGCAGTGTCGGTGAAATCAGTGGCCCAAAACTATAGGAACTTGTCATAATCAGCTTGTGAAATGGTAACTGTCTGGTCCTCACTAGTAGTTGTGGCTCTGTAGTAACATATACAAATGAGGAAGAACAAGGTCAACCATGCAAGTATCAACATTTCTCAATACGATGTCCAATCTTGCTACAATAGGTACACTTGGAACGCCCCCCAGAATCTGTACGACCCTGACTACAAGAACTACCACATCCTCGACCATGAGTAGACGCCATAGCAAAATGGTCTATAACTGAAGAAGTACCTGTGGAGATGCGGAGAACCCAAGTAAAAGTGGCCTGCATATCAGAAACACAATCAGTCCCTAAAATCTGAGCTCTAATCTGAGAACTAAGGTCTGGTGATAAACTAAATAGGTAAATTGCCATTGCAAGCTCCTTCCGATATTGTCTCATCTGTGTAATGTCCGTCATCAAAGGTTGATGCACCTCAAACTCGTCAAGTAAATAGCGTAATAAGGCAAAATGTTCTGGAACAGAATGATCTCTCTAATGAAAAGTAAACAGTTACTCATAGACCTCAAAAACTCAAGAGATATTCTTCTCATAGCATATGTAAGATGAAAGATATCCCAGATTTTTTTAACTGGCCTCAACATCATAACTCTCCAATCATAACAGACTCCATACTGTTTACCATCTAGGAAACTACAACCGCATCATCTACCAACTAGTCATCATAAAACACATCCTTGCTATCCGGAGGAGACGTAATAAAGTGGCTGATTTTTCGATACGTAAGGATGAAAGTCTCAAAACTTTGTGCCCAAAGTAGATAGTTCTTGCCATTTAACTTCTTAAAAGTGCCACTAAGGTTTTTCACAAGTGATTCGCGAGTAGCCATTGATCAACCAAAACAAAGCACAATGTAAGTGGTTTGATTTTGCAAAAAAAACAAGATAGATCAAGACTGATTTGACTTATATACGGCTGAAATGTCATAAAAACCGCCTCAGGAAACACAAATACAACACCCGGAGGCACAAACTGTATGGATTTCACGTATCCACACCCACATAAACAAAAAAACGAGACTAGAAAAGGTCTACGACATGACCTGGGCGTCGAACGGTGGAAAAAACAGGCTGAACAGCCCTTCGGTGAGGCTAGAACCCCCACCGACGGCGACCAGACTGATGTCGACGGCTACTGTAGCGGCAAAACGGCCTAAAGGTGGAAGAAAGGCGGTAGGAGGGCTGGAGGAAGCCTGGACTGGCCGACAGTTGTTGAAAACCAAAGGTTTCGACAGGATCCAGCGACGATGGCGGCAGTTTCCAACGATAACGGCATCGATTTCCGACTAGGTGGCTGAGGGTGCAGGTGGAAGCTAGGGTTTAGGCCTATGCTCTGGTATCATGTTAGAGGAAAAAGATAAATACTTTATTACTATTAGATGAAGAGAGTTACATATTTAAAGGCTTAGAAGATACCCCACTAAATGGATATCCAATAATCCGCTAACCCGTACATACTCAATAAGCTCTACCTCTCTAACAGTAGCATCCCAAAAACAGTATATTAAAATAATAATAAACCACACTTGTTACCTTGTCTTTGGAATACTAATTGAATTATTTTTGATTTAGGCAATCAGTATGCTAAAAAGATGCATGAGAATTTCTAAAAGGCGTATTTAAAGCCTAACTGATGAAATTCAGGGCATATAGAACTTAAAATTTTCGAACAGAATTGCATGAAAGTGTTGCACCTGTTTACATATACTTCGATGAGGAAGATAATCATTACCTTGACTAAATACAATAATTATATTTCATGTCCTGCAAACCTACAGCTTTCCTTCAGATGAAGGGACAAAACTGCAGCATGAACCCATTTAGATGAAACACATCGGAGATCAGGATGGGCCAACTTCTTGGGTCAAGAATTTCCCAGTGAGAAAGCATTATAAAAGAGTTGCTTGCAACAAACCACAACAAGGGAAGCAACTCATACCTTGAACAGGACAAGACATCCTTCTTAATAACATCTTCATTTCTGATCCTGGAAGGCAGTCAACCATAAGAAAAGGCACTGTAGCAACTACCTTCCCACTTTATTTTGTAAAATATTTTTTATCCCTCTTTTCCTAAGGAAATTTAGGTTTTGTATTGCAAGCATCAATCTCTCATGTAAACACTTAGTGTTGCTCTCGAGAGAGATAAAACCTCGATCTTGCATATCCTTTAAAAGCATTTCAATCTCAACAATGTTATTTTCCTTGGAAATAGCAGTAATCAGCATTATATAAGTGGTGACATTAGGCAGAAGACCACTTTGTTTTAGTTCTGAATACAGATTCAAGGCCATTACCACATTATTATGGTTACATAGACCTGCAATAATGACGTTGTAGGCAATGATGTCAGGTTTTAAGCCAAAGTGTTGTTCCATAACATCTTTGATATACAAAGCATCAACGAGCTTATCTTCTTTGCAGAGGCAATGCATAAGACTTGTGAGAGTTCCAGAAGTTGGAACCAGTCCTCTTCGAATCATGCTATCCAGAATCCACAAAGCTTCTTCTAGCTTTCCACATTTACAAAGACCTCTAACCATAATACTTTCAGCAACTTCCGTAGGCAGAAATCCCAGTGTCTCCAATTCATCCCTAAGCCGAAATGCTCCATGAATATCACCTAAACTGCATTTCCTATTTATTAAATTTATATAATGTGTGTGCTTTGGAATATAGCCTTTTTGCATCATTTCATGCAATACCAAATAAGCTTCTTGAAATGCATCCTTTGAAATAAGTCCAGCAATAATTGCATTGTATGCATCCTCACTGGGTGACAGGCCCAAGCTCTTCATGCAAATAACCATCCGGAATGCATGCCTCACATTATTACCCATTGTATATCTGGATAGAAGCATATTAAATGTCAAACGATCAGGCAGCATACCTTCAAATTTCATCTTCTCCAGAAATTTCACACCAACATCGGCCAGATCACACTCACATAAACCAACAACTAGTGCATGATATGTACGGGTATCAGGCACCAGACCTTGCTTTACCATCATTTTATACAGAAAGAATGAACTGGCTAACTGCTTTCTCTTAGAATTTGCATGTATAAGAATATTGTAAGTGATGAAGTTAGGAAACAAGCATTCATTCAGCAGCATTGGCACAAGTACTTCCACTTCCTGCCCTGCTCTTGAGTACCCATCAATCATGGCATTAAACACAGCAACATCTGGGCAAATGTTTTCCTTCATCATCTCTTCGTAAAAATAGAAAGCAGCTTTCCTTTGCCCTTCCTTGAGCAAACAATCTATTATAGACGTATATGCAACACAATTAGGAAAAACTGCCTTTTCCCTCATCATTTCAAGAAGATACAAAGCTAGAAGAACTTTTCCATTCTTACAAAAGCCACTGATAAGAACAGTGTATGTATAAACGTCAGGCAACAGATTCTTTTCAACCATGGTAGAGTATAAAATCAGTGCATCATGCATTTTTTCATCTTTACAAGTTTTAAGTAGCAATGTGTTGCAAGTAATATTATCAATAGTGGAGGGGATGTCAAGCATCTTATGAAAGAATTTTTTAGCTTCCACCAAAGATCCATCTCGACATAATCCTTTGAGTAGGCTACCATATGTATAAATACTGGGAGGGTGTCCCTCTTTAACCATTTTATCCAATACTGCTAAAGATGCTAGTATGTCACCTTTATCACAGTAACCATTTATAATGCTATCAAAACTAATGGAGTCTAGAACAAGATTCAATTTAGAGATGTGCTTCATAAATTCCTCTGCTTCTTTTAAATACCCAAATCTACAAAGTCCCGCAACAAGTGCATTGCACGTGGCCAGTCCAGCATAATGGCCCATACGATGCATGTCAGTATATACCTTGACTGCTTCCATGATATACCCAAGCTTACAACTGTAGTGAATCACTGTTGCATGTAATATTTTGTTGGGAGGCACTCCAGTCTTAAGCATCATGCACAACAAACTCCACGTATGACTCATCCAACCTGCTTTGCAATATCCATTTATAAGTGATGAATATGTTATGACATCGGCATCAATCTCAGATTCAAACATTTTGCCAAGATATTGTAAAGCTTCACAAAAGAGCCCCTTTCTGCAAAATCCATCAATTAAAATGGTGTATATTATTTGGTTAGCAGCTAGTCCCTTCGAGCTCATTTTCTCAAGTAGATCCATTGCAGCATCAAAATTTGAAATTTTACAAAGAGCATCCAAAATAGGGCCATAACTAGCCTCATTAGGACTTAGTCCAATGGTTTCCATTTCATCCAAGTGTCTTAAAGCTTCACCAGTGTCCTGATTTCGACAAAATCCATCAATCAAAGTGTTGTAAGTAACAGCATTCGGCACAAGATTGTGGTTAAGCATTTCATCCAAAACCTTACTTGCAATGCTTATCTTCTTTTCTCTACAAAACCCTTTTATAAGAGTATTATATGTAACTTCATTGGGAGATAATCCATGCTTCCGCATTTTGCTCAGCCATAAATAAGCTCTAGCACTTCTACCATCTTTACATAAATTGTGAATATAGATGTTATACGTATATAAATCCATGTTGATACCTTTGCACCTCATGATGTCTAGAAGCCTACTAGCAGCCTTGAGTTTCCCCTTCTTGAAGTACCAATTGAGCAAAGTGTTGTAGGTGGTGGTATTTGGTGTACAGCCAATCTGTTCCATCTGCTTTAAGAGGTAACCAGCTCTCTCAAACTTCCCGTTAAAACAAAGTGAATTGATAACTACATTGAAAGAGCCCACATCAGGCCGAATCTTCCTCGCCAGCATTTCCTTGAAGAATGACCAAATCGATGGTGTCTGCTCCTCCTTCGCAACAGCGGCAAGAATGTAGTTACACGAATAGACAGAAGCCTTGAATCCCCTGACGCCCATCGAACGGAACGTTCCCATAGCATCGCCGAGCCTCCCATCTTCGACACAAATCTTGATCAAAAGGTCGAAAACGGCAGGGTTGGAATTGCAACCACGGTAAGTATCCATAAGAGCATCGAAAACAGCGTCGCACCGCACACCCATCCGACAAAGACACCTCAAGATGGACCTGGCCGGTTCGTACATTCGAGCACGAACGAGAAGATGGGCTGTGACGCAGAAGACGTGAATAACTTCATCAACGCAGAAACGGTGGAGCACCCAATCGAGAAACTTCAAAGCCAGTTTACCATGAACCACCCTTAGGGAGGCCAGCTGGTACTCCATGCGGTTCAATGACTCCCAACGGTGAACTGTGATAATACTACAGATACTTCTCTGGAGCTCTCTGGCTGTTATATATGGACAATTCAGGGTTAATGTAAAGAATAGCGTTACGAATAAAGAAGAATTGCATGGATATAAACGTACCAGCGGAGCTCGGGGTCTTGTCGTATTTGCTGCAGTTCTTGCCGTCAAGCCCGCGTCTTCCTCTGCTACCTTTGAGGGGAAGGGGAAGGGGAAGGGGAAGCGGCCTGCAGTTGGAGCGGACACTCGGGAGCGACGAAACCCTCGCTCTCCCAGCGGCGAAACGACGCATCTCCTGCGATGGTCCAGTTAGAGGAAGAGGTGGTGGACGGACTGGTTGTTCGTGGGTGACAGCTGGGCCCGCCCCAGAAGGAGGTGTGGTGGTAAGAGAAGAAGCAGCAGGTGTTGGAGTTAGATTCCCTGTTTGAATTCCAAGGGTATACTTGTGAATAAATAAAAAAGAAGTTTTGCTGATATTTTTTTGGATTTTCTTGTCCTGGCTTAAACTTTTAGCCCCTGTTTGGTTCTTTACTTCTTTGCTTAAATACGTAGAATAAAATCAGAACAGTTATATTTATTTCATTTCTTTTATTTTAGAGTTCTTATTCTACATCAGATAAGGAATAATCTCGTTCCACTCGATCATCATTTTCTTGTGTATCTTCATTCTCGTCAATACGAAAAATTTTCCTCTTCTTATCTCCACCTCGTTCACCACCACGACACCAATTCTATGTTGATCACTAGTTTAACCTCGATTGCCACCCAATCACCAACAACATCATCCTGATGTCTACTTCGATCGCCACCCCAACACTAACCCCGCCCCAATCACCCTAATCTCCACCCTGATCGATCGCCCCAGTGTTTGCAATTCCTAGTAGTCACGAGCAACGTGGGAGCTCAAAAGGTGGAGCAACAAAGGGTGGGTGGGGATTTTGTTAGGTTCCTCGTAGAGCTTGCGGTTTGCAATGCAAGTATGGTCTTTGTGGGAAGGTAATGTTGGCGAGGGCTCGGAGCGTGCAAGGAAAGTTGGATCAGCATTCTTTCACGAAGTCTGTTTTTGTGTACTCCTATGGTCTTGCATTTTCATGGCATCCGGGTCTTTGTAAAATGGTAGGAAGAATGGTTGAGGTTTCTAGCTTGAAGAAGGTGTTTGTAGGAGAAGACAAATTGTACCTAATGTTGGTCAGCTCGGAAAAGACAGTGGCGCGTAAAAGTTGGTGCTTGATGGATGCATTGGCCGATAGACACAGAAGGGATGTTCTTAAAATAGGAGAAGGATTGGGCATGTATGATGGCATCATTACTGGGATCTACATGACGGGTATGGTTGTTGAGCTAGATGAGAAGGTCTAACTGGTCCCTTGCCTTCACTACCACATTCTCTCCGAGTTCGGGCTATTGTGTATAGGTTTCAGCCATCATTAATTTTTACTATATACTACTTTCATATTCATCTTTTTTTTTGTCAAGAAAAATTTATCCATTTTAAATGCTAAATATCCAAAAGTATGCAATTTGTATCACACTCATCTAGATTCTCAGTGATCATGTTTTTACGTTGTTGGATAACCTTGCCACAGATTTCCGCGAGAAATGTTCATATTCTACATTCTAATTTGTCAATGGATCAAGGTGCACTTACTTGGTGCTTGCATCAAGACTGCTTTGCTCATCAAATCACTTTCCCCACCCCTTTTACCCATTAAAAGAGGAATCATGAATGGTGAGAGCGGGTAATCAGGAGTTAGACACTCTTTCTCTCCGATTGTCTCACTTTAGAAATATTTTTTATAAAAAATTAAATTAAATATTAAGCTTAGTGTTAATCAATGGTACAGTTGCTTTATTAAGTCCATTAAGGCCTCAAGGTTTGCTCTTTTTTTCCTTTTTAAATTTAGTTCCATATTGACATCCTCATATGGTTAGTTTTTTGTGAGAGAAGTCAACGGAGAAAGAATCTAGACAAACATTATCTTTAGAAATAATCTTTTCTAATACTATGACTAGATACTAGGTTGCTACCAAATTTTGTTAAGCAACCTTTTCTAATTATACTAGGTTGCTACCTAATTCTGCTAAGCAACCTTTTCTAATTATAATTGCATTTGGCTTCTTGTATTGTTGTTAGAATATGCTCAGGAATCTTTCCTAATCATACTAGGTTGCTACCTAATTTTGCTTCTCTAATTAAAATCAACAAGGTAATTCCTTTTTTAGATGTTTGTAAGAACTACCACTATATTTGGCTTAAATGTTTGACTTCTCTTACCAATTCCTTGAAATATCATAATGCATATTTGGTTGTAATGAATTATATGTACGAAGCAACCTCATTTTACAATAAATGTACTATATACATTGATCTATGAAAAAAACTATCTTTATTCTAATTTCTAATTAGAAAATGTATCATTTAACAAGTGATACTGAATTATTTGTTTTATTTGTTTTTGATGCAACTCTTCGGTGCCTCAGAGATCTACCACCGGAAAGTTATTTAGGAGTTTCCGCATCTACAACTCGCTTAAAAATAAAAATGATGTATAGGAATAGTCTTTCTTTTTCTTCCCACATATGTTTTTCTTCTTCTGGGTTTTTACCAAGGGCCTAGGAGAGTAAGAAATAAAAAATGTTGTTGCATTTGTTACTTGATTTTGTCAATATTTTTATTAAAGTAAGCTTTTGTTTGAAAAAATTCATATATGGATACATATACTCAGGATAGTGCTTTTTTATGTTCTATCAATAATCACAAATCACTATCACTCAATCCCATTTTCTCTATTCTTTCTTTCCTATGTGCTGATACCATCAAGAATTAAGGATAATGATTTGTTTGAAAAATTAAGTGAAACATCTTAACTGTGCATGATATTCATCATCTTGGTTGTTAGTTGTCTTATTTTTTTTCCTAAACATACTTCCCTAGAGAAAGCTAGTTCTTCAGACATGAGTTAGGGAGCAAAAAATTATAATACTGTGTATAAATTCTATTTCATATGATTTGAAATACAATCAAATAATGAAATACTTTTTAATATGATTTTAAATAAACACACTTATTCTAAGAATAATTATATTGCATAAACTTATTCATTTATAAAAAATATGATTTCAAATTAAAAATATTATTTAATATTATTTCACATTTAATAATATTTATTTATAAACACTATTTCGTAATATTTTATAAAATATTATTTATTTATGAAATCTTATTTTGTATAATTTCCAATAAAATAAAATAATTTAAAAATAATACTATTTAATATGATATATTATTTTTCTATGCATACTATATTAATGTACATATATTTTAATACTTATTCCAAGTTAATAGCTAAACTAGAATAACTTCCAATACACACTTACTTGCCTTAACAATTCTTTTACTTCCAAACAGAATAGTAATTCCAACAAAATACTAATACTATTTTTCATTTATTCTAACATTTTTTATTCTACATCCAAAGAGAGACTTAACAACTATGAGATAAAATGCAATCGCAAAGAATGATTTTACAGCTAAACAATGAGAGATAAGTTTGGGAATATTGGATGGAATAATCAAGGTTGTTGACTTTATCATGAGTATTTGACTTTAACTTTATGGTTGATGTTATATTAGAATTTGCTCTCACTTATTCAAGATCCATTTTTTATTCTTGACCTGATTATGACCAATTGATTTACGCATTATGTTTATTGTGATTTTAGAATTTGGCATCTCATTCGGGATATTCTTTTTTGAAATGGTAAATAAATTGTGGGGCTGATCCTCAAAAATACTGTTACAAATCCTGATAGAACTTGTAAATTACGTCTTCGCGAATTTTCTCAAGTAGCGCGCACACAGACGCCCCATCTTTCTGACAGTGGGCTCCCATCTAGGACGAGCCCTTCCCACAAAAAGAAGTTTTCCCCAAGAGTAGCATATTGCTACAATTTCTATAGTCAACCCTTCCAGTGTTCCTCCAATCGTCTCAGATGAACATAGATGCAAATAAATGTTCTCATGATTCTTAGCTGCAATAGGCTCTTCTATCAAAGAAATGGATCAAGATTAAGTACACACATTTGTCCCACCAATTGATGATAAAAACATTTCTAGAGTTTATCAACACCAAATCTGAAATTTCACCACTAGAAGGTGTCGATGATCACACAAGTTCCGTTAAGACAATGATTATCAGACATAACAAGAAGGTATCCTACCAACTTCTCTTTACAGATCAAGCAGAAAAAAAAACCTTCTCTTTGCAGAGCTCAGAAATCATATTTCTAATCTAAGTTTGGTAGAACATCAATTTCTGAATCCAAATATAAAAACTACCTTCTGGTTAAAAACTGTCATACTCCAATATTTGAAAATGTAAAAGAATCACTACTGCAAAAACTACATGTAACTAAAAAACTAATAGTACTTTGTATAACTATTGAACCATTATAACTTCCGAAGAGAAATTATATATTCAAAGGTATTCCAAAAATTTTACCAAATGGACCTCAAGAAGTGGCGAAGATGAGTATAGAATGGTGGTGGCTCCCATTTGAAAATGCTAAATCAACTTTTAGTAGCAGAAAATTTCCCACGAGAGGTCAACTTCCGGCACCAAGAATCTCTCTCAGCTTATAAAATAATTACTATTACATTTGCATACCCATCTCAATGATCAAAAGCAAATGTTTTGAGCCTATCAAAGAATGGTTAATCAACTTACAGAGACATACATTTTGCATTGTACATGATAGAAGGAAAGGAGATAGAAGGAAAGGAGCAAATACCTACAAGGTGTCGACATGCACAAGACCACTTCTCTTGCTTGTTAATGTCAACAGATGCCAGCTGGGATTTATCCAAGAGCAATTTTAATTTAGCACATTGCGAAAGGTGAGATTAATCCTAACCGTGTTTGCCTTTGTGCGCTTAGGTACTGAATGGACCCAATCTCGCTGTGTGTGCCCCCGCATCACCAGCAACGACCCGTGTTTTAGCATAAACTTGTGCTGATCCAGGTGATCTGTCTTCAGTAGCTTGCATGAAGTACGTTCTAAAGTAGCACTACATGACACTATCCAAAACACAAATGGATTGAGGTTAGCTCCATGAACTTTTTGATGTTTTGATACTACAATGATTTATAAATAAGTTGTGAACCGATAGCATCTATTTTTTTTAGGAAAACTAACGTTCAAGTAACATCTCTGTTTGGAAAGGAAAAAGAAAACAACTAGGATGTTCAAGTGATTCGAAACATTCGGCATAGATGACAAAGTGATACATAATTCACTGGAAAATTGGGTATTCTGAAAAAATTAATTTCTGAACTTTATGCCTCTATAACAACCCTTTTTGTTAAGTTGACTCATGGCCAGAATACAAGCATACAAGTGTTAAGAGTGCAACAACTAGGTCCTGATTACGAGTGTGTTAATGCAGGACGGCTGCGTTTAACACACCTATAAGTGAAACCACTAGGCACTCAATTTAAGCATCCGCAAGTTTAAATGAGATATGTCCATACCTTGACCAGTTTTCTTGGGTCGTTTCCTCAACAAGAACTCCCGTTCACAACCAAAGGAAACTGAAGCTATCTCAGGAGTTGGACCATATAACTTTTCATCATCAGAATGCCAACCTACGTAATCACTTCCACTCTTGTATCTATTCAGTAGCAAGCTATTAAAATTACTCCCAGGAAGTGCTGCATGAACCTGGAATAAGTTCAAATTAAAATAATGCAGATTGGCAAATTTTATATAAAAAGTACTAAAATATAACTGCTTTTGATACCATAAACAATGATTTCTACAAAAAGGTAAATCCAAAAGAAAATTTTCTTCTCATGGTTGAAAAAAATCATGACGCTTTCTATGATAAAAGCTTCATGTAGATCCAGGACTTAAACCATGACCATGAATTTCTTATGCCATATTAATCATCCAGAAAAAAGTGTCGGCTTTCACGTCAGCAGAAAAAACTAAAGAATCATTATTGGTTTCATTATAAAAATGTATTTTATCTCGGTCAATAAATGAAAACCCTTCTTATATAACAAGCAAAGCTCCAGATAGAAAACAACGACCCAATTAGACAACAACGTAAAAATTGAGAAGGACCTAAACAACCCCATACAATGGGTATTTGCTAACAAGCTCAAAATAATGGAAAAACATCAATAGATGTCAGAATTAGGAATTTCGACTTGATTTCAGGCAAAACATCGATGTTGAGTAAAACTAATGAGAAAATGTTCCAATGCCGACCTAATTGCACCATTTCCCAAGGAAGTTTGTCACTGAATTTTATTTTTTTTTGTTGCTTTTCCTCCATTCTTGAATTACAAAACTCTTTCTTTTAACATTTTTAACCTTTATGTATCAACAGTTAAGTACCTCTTTCACATGTCTCACTTTATTTCATTGAATGGAGTTCATTTGAAAAACATTTTCATTTTCTGCTATTTCAAGGAAAATAAGAATAATCCTAAGTCACTTATAAATTTTTTATTTACAAGTTAATTAGAACAAGGTATGAGGAGAGTTCGTATTCAATATTGTTGTGTTAAAAGAAGAGAGATTGTTTCATTAGAAAGGAGTATTATTATACATATATATGATGAGTTAAAAGAGATAGGATCCATATAACATACAAGATCCATTAACCCACTAACAAACTAAATATAACACTAACACTCTCCCTCAAGCTGAAGTAAATATATCTAACTTGCCCAACTTATTACATAATCCATCAAAAACTCTAACACTAAGGTTCTTTGTAAAGATATCTACTAACTACTTTAAAAAATAAGTGTAAGGAGTACTAATTTGATCGAATAGCACCATAACTCTAATGTAAAGACAATCAACCTCTATATATTTGATTCTCTTATAGAAGGTAAGATTGTTAATAATGAAGATTATTGTCTGACTATCACAATGCATTGTCATGGAAAGATCAACATAAACATCAAACTCTGTCAGTAGGAATCGAAGTCACATCGTCTCGCAACTTATCTGAACCACAACTTTGCCTTTTGCTTTTGCATTGGATCGTGAAATGACATTCTGCTACTTGTTTCTCTAAATGACCAAGTTACCACCTATATAGGTACAATAATCTGACGTAGATTTTCTGTCTCTCCAATCACCTGCATAGTCAAAATTTGAATAAACTTTAATCTATAAGTGTCCATATTTTCTATAAATTAAGTCTTTCTCCGATGTGCTCTTAATGTAAGCAGGTACACGTAAAGTTCCTTGCCAATGCATCTGTCTAAGCTCATGCATAAACTGACTCAAAAAACCTACTACAAACGAGATATCAAGTCGAGTGACAATCAAATACATCAACTTACCTATCAAATGTCTATACCTGTCAGGCTCTTTCAACAGTACAGACGACTTATCCCAAAAATATGGATCTACTCTATGAGCGTACTCTCTTGTTTGCAACTTAAGACTCCTGTCTCACGTAGTAAATCTAGAATATACTTTATTTGAGATAAAGCCATTTTATCGTTGTTGTATGCAAACTCAATCTCAATAAAGTACTTAAGTTTCCCTATATCCATTATGACAAAGTATGTAGAAAGATACACCTTTATCTCTACAATCCCTGTAGTGTCATTGCCTACGAAGAGGATATCATTTACATAGACCACCAAGAATGCATAACTTGCTGCACTTGACATGATGAAAACTAAATGATCAATAGCGTACTATCTAAAATCATTACCCAACACCACTTAGTTAAATTTCTGAAAAACTATGCTCTAAGACTGCTTCAATTCATATATTGCCTTTTGAAATAGACAAACATAATTCTCCCTCTAAGTAATAAATCCAATAGGTTGGTCCATATAGGCCTGTTCAGACAAATCTCCATATTGAAAGACATTCTTTACATTCAGCAGATGCAAAGACCAAAACTGATTGATAACAAAAGATAAGAGAACCCAGACGCACCACAGGAGAACGTATGTACGTAGTCAATGCCATAAGTCTGTGTAAAGTCCCATACCACCAAAAAGGCTTTGTAACGCTCAACAGAATTATCCGCCTTATGTTTTACTATGAATACTCACCTACAACCAACTATCCTAGTCCTTTCAGGACGAATCACAAGTTCCTATGTATCTTAAGACAGCAATGCTTGCATTTCTTCAATCATAGTAGATTCCAATGAGGAATTTGAAAGACTTCCTGATAATGTTTGGGAATAAACTCTGCAGAAATAGACAAGGCAAAGTAGTGAAAAGAATGATGACGATTATTATAAGTAACAAAAGTAGATATAAGATGAACTGTAATCATAGAATTAAACGTCGGTTTCGTGTCGGACTTCGGTTCGACAAAAATAGAAAACGTGTCGGATCAGTGGAAATGTCGGTAGAAACACGGTAAATTTAAAGAAGTCCATAAAAATAGTCAAAAAACATTAAATTTTAAATTGAAACTCTTAGATAAGCTAAAGTAAGCAATAATCTACATCTTAAACTACTTAGATTAACTTCTTCAATATGTATCACATTAAAATACAGTAGATGGACCTAGCAGAAATATCCTAAAGTATAAATAATACATAAAAATGGTTAATAAAGGTTTAGGCTAAATCATTATGCTACATGACCTAAATAATACTTAAATCATTATGTTAAATCCTAAAAAATTACTCATTTTATAGAATCATTATGTTAGATCTATCATCAATGTGATGAATTGAAATATTATTAGGTTAAATCTTTATTTTTTTAATTAATTACAAATTAAATATGAAAATTTCTTAAATAAAAGAAAAGATTTACTACATAACAAAGACTTAAAGAAAAAAGAGAGAGAAAATGATGGTTACAGACATAAGCCTGGACATGATAGGACGGAAGCTTTCATCACTAAGCCTTATCAAACTATTAACTAGTATATTATATTCCATATGTATTTCCAATTTGTTGGAAGGTAGTAAAACCTCTCTTGCAAGAAAGGACACAACAACAAAAAAAAACAAAAACAAATATAAGCCTGGATCTCTCATCACAACTCACAAGCTTTAAAACGAAAAAAAGGAATCGAGACATATCACACATGCCAACACTCAGCAGACTTTAAAAGTAAAAAAAAAGAAGGAAAGGACACAGAGACGAACTTGGTTGGAGGCTGCAGCGGAGTGACGTGCTCATGGAGAAATCTAGAAAATGAGGGCAGATCGACGGAGAAAAGGGCAGACGACGCAAGAGAAGCTTGAGGAGAACTGAAGAAGGCGCCGAACAACAAAGGCGGACGATGCTGGACGATCGACGGCGTTGAAAGGCAAAGGCGGTCGACGCAGAACGGCGGACGATGCTGGACGGTGGACGATAGGATGGTTGGTTGGACGACTGCTGGAGAAGCTTGAGAAAGAATAGGAGAGGAGATGGGAGAAGGCGCAGCTGATCGACGAAGGGAATCAATGGCTTTTAAAGCCGCGTAGTCCGTGTCGATTTGTGGAGGAGGTGTGTTGGCTGATACGTGAAATTTTGCGTTAAAAACTACCAAACATCCTCCGATGTCCACCGATGCCTCCGACATCCACCGAAATATCGTCCGACATAAGGTAAGTCGCAACATACGTTTAAATGTCGTTTCTATAATTTGACCTAACGATACGTGTCGGCGAAATGTCGCCCACACGGATCGACATTTGGCACCATGACTGTAATGCAACAACTACCTTTGTGTAAGACTATAGGAAGGTCAAAGTGAGTAGGATCCGCAAACGTTGAAGTTAGAACAGTCTCTGTCGAAATAAGCATGGATGATCGTTAACAACAACGATACACCTATAAGGGTTTCGATACTTGCTGTTTAACTTAAACCAACTTATCATGTTCTGTGGAAGTAATCAAAACAAGTAATAGAAGAAGAACAAAATCGACAGAAACAAGCTCTGCCACCTTAAAGAATGATTTGGACTAAAGAAAGGTGATATCGTCAGAAACAATATAACGACACGTGAGTGGATGATAACACTAATATCCTTTTTGAGTTCTAGAGTATCTTACAAAGACACATTTCAAAGCCTGAACGCAAGTTTACCAAGTCCAGGTGTGTGATTGTGAACAAATGCAACACAACCAAACACTTCAGGTAGAAGAACAAACAACTTTTGATTGGAACATAATCTTCTAAGAAGAATCTCCCCCCAAAGGGGAGTAGAAGGCATATAATTAATCAAAGTATACAATAGTAAACACAACATCATTTAACAAATACTTAGGAACTTGCTTCTCAACCATAATGATGCACGTCACATCCAAAATGTGGTGATACTTGTATTCAACTACACCATTTTGTTGACAAGTATGTGTATACAAAGTTTGATGCGAGATTCCCTCCGAGAAATAATATTCTTGAAGATTGATTTGAAAAGATTCTAAAACATTGTTAGTACAAAAAACCTTAAGTAAGATAAAAAATTGATTCATAATTTAAGCAAAATAATTTTTAATCACCTCCAACACATGTTCTCTACTTCAAGAGATACACCCAAGACATATAAGAAAAATCATCAACGAAAACGATATAATATCTATAACGAAACCAACAAATCATGAGTAAACCCCTAAATATCACAATGAACTAAATAAAAAGGACTCTGACTCAAAGTTAAAAACTGACGTCTAAAAGTAACACGATGATGCTTACCAATCTGATGTGACTCACAAACAAATAACTCTAAAGACACATAGAATAATCTACTGAAGACGACAAAAGAATGGATGTCCTAAATAACTGTCATAATAAGGAAGAGTTCACTGTTGAAGCAACAATAGCAATTCCTCGTGGAATATTATCGTTAACCAACAGATACATACTGTGGCCTTGCTTAAAACCTAAACTAATCCACGTTCTTCTCTGCAAATCTTGAAAAGTACAATAGAAAGAGTAAAAGGCTACAAAATAGTATAATTGTTTGGTAATTGCACCAATGAAAAGTGAATTTACAGAAAAATCGGGAACAAAAAGAACTTTCTTAAGAATAATATGAAAAGAAGCATGAACTGCTCCTTCCCTAGCTACTAGACAATTCCAACCATCAACTACGAAAACAGAATTATTGTCATAATTGAGAAATACGGACAAAAAGATCTCAAATACGTAGCATATGGGAGGAGACTCCCAAGTCTATGATTCAATTACTATCTTAGGAAGCAAGCAAAGTACGTGTACCTACAATAGTAACATAAGAGACAATCATAGTGGATTGAGTGACTCACATCTAAAGAAATTAGTCATACTCAGCCTAAGGAATGATCACAATTTGAAAAGAGGATTCTGATGATGGAGAATCGAAGGTAGGTGACTCAAATGATGCAAGATATGCAAAAAGAGACCGTCCAAACTTGTCCAAGCATCAATCAGATGTGCGGCTGCTATGGCCACAATGATCACACTTGCGACTGCCATGACCACATCCACATTTACGAGTACCTCAGGTGCCACATCCTCTCATGGATGCTGCCATCACCGTTGAAACAACAAAAGAAGCCGAAGAACCAGTAAAAACATGTAAACCTCGTGAAAAGGTCGACTGGATAGTGGAAACAGAGTTGACACCAAGAATCTATCATCTAAT
Organism: Posidonia australis; assembly: GCA_024699735.1. Lineage (NCBI taxonomy): Eukaryota > Viridiplantae > Streptophyta > Magnoliopsida > Alismatales > Posidoniaceae > Posidonia > Posidonia australis. The sequence goes on along the minus strand of JAMKQA010056499.1, from coordinate 20,410 downwards.
TTGACTGATAAGATCAAACTGTAGCCCGACTAGGAAAATCACCACTACTAGCTCCTCTATATACTCCATTTTGGAAATTTCTACAACAAGAAGCTAATACACCTCCAACTCATTTAACAGAGATCTCAAACTACTGTGAAACTCCTATATGGAGTAGTCTCCTTGCTTGTGTGTGAATAACTACTCATATATCTCACAAACTTTGGCAATATTCTTCTTATTTCCATATGTACTATGAAAAATATCCCAAATCTTCTTTGTAGGCTTTAGTATCATGAGTGAACGAACAACACTTTCATCTATACTATTCACTATCTAAGAAATAACTACACAGTCATCTACAAACCAATCCTCATAAGTCACATCTTAACATCGCATGAAGGATGTGTAATGTGTCATATTTTCTAATAACCGCCAAAGAATATCTCGAAAGCTTGAAACCACAACAGATAATTCTTTCCTATCAACTTAATTGATGTTGCAACAAGTCCTTTGAGCAATGAATCATGAGAAGATGTTATGGAAAACAATCTAGATAGATTTGATTTGTTTTAAAAAAACTGATTTATGCGATAAAAAAAGCCAATATGGACTAGAAAAGGCCTCAGAAAATACTAAAACTTAGAACATATACTTGTCTTAGAAAGAATAAGTATTGCACACTTACTAACAACAATATAGACTTGAACAACCGATAGAAGCTGCAAAAACCATCAAATGTCCCAAAATTTCACCGGAACCACCTATCAGACGACTGGAGAGGCCTGATCAGGGGCCACTAGCGGTGACTGAGGCGGACAACAACAACGGTAGACTAGCCAAAATCCAACAGATCGTGGACGATGGCCTAGCAACTTCAAAGGTGGTGGCTGGTGGGTTCCAGTGTTGGCTAGGTTTTCTAACAAAACTCTAGTATCATGTGATGTTGAAAGAAGAGAGATTATTCACACATATATATGCTTGGTTAAAAGAAATAAGATCCGTATAACATACAAGATCCATTAACCCACTAACACACTAAATATAACACTAACAAATACAGGTACAATAAACTACCAAAGTGAATATTAATGATTAAAGGATATTTTTGTATATAATGGAGTGCCCAACATCTTTTATCCACCCATGCATCTTGGTGTTAGGTTTAAATTTGATAAGGTTGTCACAAAAATACGTCATATACATATTTATTATGCATTTAATATTTTTAAGAACAACCTCACTCAACAGAATGTGAATATCCAGAACCTCAAAGAGGCCATGTTGGTAGTTACAAAGCTCAAGATGCCAATTGGGACCTCTACATTAATTCATTCTTTTAATCATTTATAACATATTGTTTATCTGCAAATATTATCATACAAAACATGTTTCTGTTTGATAATTATAACTCATTATAAGTTCCAAGATTAAATTCTAAAGGTTTGTAGATATCTATTGACTTCCTTGCTTTAGTCATGTTTCAACAGATGTTTCCACCAATGTCTCACATCCTTCAGTGGAGTTTGATTTGAAATTGGCATTCCAAACAATGTAATAAAAATGGGGCATATGTACACTCACTCTATTCACTTGGCATCTGCACAGACTAGATTATGAGACTTTTTAAAAAGGTGTTGAGCATGCATATGCAGTCGCATTTGATTGTTATTTTCCAAGTAAATTTATGTTAGAGATTTGTAATGAAAGGTGAATCCCTTCTGGCTATATTCTTACCTGTTCTGGAAAGTAAACGCTTCACGTATAAACAAATCAAAGTTGGTCCTCTTACCGCCGCTAGAATGGCTTTAAGTGGAGGGAAATTATCCCAAGAGTGTGCATGCGGTTGATACCCACTGTATTGCAATTGTTGTAGCCCTTCATTAGCAACATAGCATGTGTCTCTTGGCTGAAAAAAGATGTCAGAACCTAGTTTAAATAAAGGAATAATAATAATAACAATAATAATAATAGGTAATTACAAAATTCTGTTGGAGAAGCATAACAAACTTCTCCATAAGCTAACCAGAGAAAGGACCGAACATACCTATTTTCGCTTCTCCACCAACTAAATTTCACTTTCAAAAACTGTAATGAATGATAGTTACTAAGACTGTAAAACATTGTGGATTCTCTTACAAAGTCCATGGTGATATCAATATTCAAGAAAATTAGATTATGACAAGTCCATTGTAATTGGTAATGAGGAAAGGAAAAAGGGAATGGAATGGTCTTAGTCCCTATATGAAGTATACAACCATCATCAGTAAACTGATTCTATTTTTAGATGTGACCATTAGATACTATTGTTTTGATGAATTGATTCTATTTCTTCTAGATGTAAATTAACAGATTGTATTTGCTACTATTAGTTTCAAGTTAATACCACCAATTGGTATGCAAAATCCAGTGACACACATCACCACTTTTAAAACACGTCACAGAAATGAGAAAAAAATCGACAAGAAGTCACAATTGATGAAAGTATCTACAGCCATCCCCAACTTAGAAATATGTAAATGTTTTACAAAATCTTAGAGCATATGCAACAAATATTAGCTTTAAATCACTAAGAAAGACAAGGTCCACTCAAAACCTAATGACGGCTTGGTTCTCAAGACGGATCCGATCTAAAGTTCCATTTGGAACTACTTCAAGATGACTTCTAAGTGGTTAACTTCTGACAAACCATGAAAAAAGACACAGGAGAAATTCCAAATAGGATCTTTGCATCCCACTTCTCATAAAAGTTACAGCTTTTGGATGAAAAAAACCATGTGTAAATCCATATTTTTGTAGAAACCGACTGAACAAACCTTCTACTAAAACTGGAAAAATAGAATACATGTTAATGTTAGCTATATGTCTTGAGATATATGATTATCTCTCATATGGATATATGATATATGAATATTCATGTTAAGAGTAAACCTAATATATGTGTGTGGTTCAGCTTATTAGAGTCGTGTAATAAGGTAAATAGATATTTATTTATATCTTGTCCTATATATATGTAATGTCTTAACCTTATAGTAATACACAATCTTTCTCCACCATCTTACATGGTACCACTGCAGTCAGGTTGAAACCCTAGCCACCGACCATCTTTCTCCTCGTCTCTGACATCACCAGGACCTCCTTTCTCGATTTTTGCCACCTCTAAGGCCAACCAAGGCTTTAAACCATCTACACCACTCCTCTGCCATCAACAGGGGCCTCTCGACCCTGTTCCACCACCATAAAGCCTCCCAGAGCCTCCTTTCGCCGATGTCAGGCCCTGAACAACCCTAATCTCCTACCGACAAGCCATTCCAAGCCTATCTGACTGCTGTTAGGGGCATTCCGGCCCCTTCCTGTCTCCAACATCCAAAGCCACAACCTCCTCTTGCCAGCGCACATGTGATTAGCACATAGAAGGTATCTACTACTACTACCGGTCATTAAATCGGTAACTATCTGCTGAACAGCTCATAAAACAAGTTGTGTATACTTCGTTTTACTACAACTGAGGGTGATTATTCTTCTCTACCTGGACTATTGAATTCCAAAGGCTCCCTTTCCTTATTTATGTCACGATTTGGGGTATTTTTCTACACCAATTGCATCACAAATAGTTGTATTCGGATATGATTTGTGTAAATCAAAATGGCCTCTAAGGAATCTTTTGTAAATAATCTCAATGAAACCTTAGAAAAACTTAACAGAAAAAACTACGTAGTGTGGACATAAAGTTTTGAGACATTTCTAACCGCTCACTGCAAGATAAGACATTTCACTCAGTCTCCTCCTGATATAAAGGATGATGCCTACAAAAATTAGTTTTACCAAGGATTCAACCGTTGTCGCCTGGATGATGAACAGTATGGAATCATCCTTTGCTCAAGGGTGATGCTTTTACGTCCTGCAAAGAAAATTTAGGATATCTTGAAGAAGATGTATGGATATAAGTAGAATATTTCTACGATTTTTGAGGTATATGAGCAAATCTTCACATTAAAAATGGATAATAGTTCAATACAATAGCACTTCTCTTCACTACGATCTCTCCTTGAGAAACTTGACTTATATCAACCACTGACATCAGACATTACTATAATGCATCGGTATCATGAGGAGCTCACAGTTCTGTATATCTTTTTGGTCTAACTTCGGAACTTTCATCTCAAGTCCAGGGTCAAGTTCTGATTCACATTCTACTCCTACACTAAAGAGTACATTTGCTCAGGTTCTTCGCATCTCTACTGGTACATCCACGTCTTCATTGGATCACTCAGCTATGACTGTCACTCGTGATTATGGTTGTAGTTGTAGTTCTAGCAGAGAGGTCAAGGACGGACCAATGGCAGAGACCATACTCCATGTAAGCACGATGGTCGCACTAACCATAGGTCTGATCATTGCTGGAAAAAATTTGAAAAGCCAGATTGAACACAGGTTTCTACAAAGATACAAGGTACATCTGTAGCTGCTTCTACTGTTAATGCATCTCTAGTGATACTCTCAGGAAGAATACGCTCAGTTTCGTCAGTTCAGAGAGACTCAGTCTCCTACAACGATGGCATCATATGCTACTGTTTCCACATCAGGCATCATATGCTACAGTTCTTGGATTATTGATTCAAGAATATCCTCTCATATGATATGTAGTCATGACCTTTATTCTTGTCTAGTCTATCTCAATTACAAATGGTAAGACTGTTAATTTCTAGACAAAGCACAGTCTATTTTATGTCTCAGTTAACATTGGACAAAGCTCTTTATATACCCGAATTCCCAATTAATCTTTTGTCAATTAGTTTTATTACCAAATATCTTAATTATTTTATGACATTTTTCCATTTTCATTGTACCTTTTAAGATTTGCAGATGAAGAAAAAGATTGATTTGAGACATAAAAAAGGTCAAGGAATCTACTTATTTGTCAAAGATGAAATAACTCTAGGTCTTGCATCGTTAGTTTCCACTGTAGGTAGATTCGTCTATTATATGACATCATCGCTTGGATCATTTATCTCATCGGAAACTATAACAAACTCTTCCAAAGATGTTTGTTTCTTCTTTTCAGTGTAAGTCTTATGAGTTAAGTAAACACCATCGTACTACCTTTCGTCATCTTCGTTTAGTTAGAAGTAAAAGTCTTTTTGAGTTGATTCATTGTGATGCATGAGGTCCAACTAGAGCACTCTATGTGAGTGCTAATAAGTATTATATTGACTTTATTGACGATTTTTTACGAGTGTCTTTATTAAGAACACTCTCAATATTCATGATACTATCAAAAGGTTTTTCGTGGAAATAATAAATTAATGTTTTGTTTGTCCTAAAATTCTTCATACCGATAATGCATTAGAATTTATTCAAACAAGTCTGTATTAATATTGTGAATCTCTTGGTGTTACTTAGCAAACATCTTACCCACATACATCACAACAAAATGGTGTGATTGAATGTAGGCATCGTCATATACTTGATATTGTCTAGTCTTTCATGTTTGAAATGTAGGTCCCCAAGTATTTACGATCAGCTTATTAATTGTATGTCATCCACACCACTTAGGGGAAAATTTCCACTTAGGAGGCTATGTCCTGATATAGATATCTTTTCCCTCACTCATTGGATTTTTGGTTGTGTTACCTTTATTTAGGATTTAACCTCAAACCTAGATAACTTGCTCTTAGGTCCATTCATTGTGTGTTCCTAGGATATTCTCGTATTCAACAAGGTTATTGATGCTACATCCCTACTATCAAAAAATACATAATTTCTATTGATGTTACTTTTCATGAAAATCAATGCTTCTTTGATAGTGTCCCATCTTTATCTGAAAGGGTGCCTTTATTTTTTATTGTTGAATCTAATGATACTAATGTTAATGGTGCTCCTACAACGGATAAAGAGGTATCAAAAACTTTACAGGTATATCAACGACGATCACACCCTTTCACAGCCACATCTTCACCATCTGCATATCTACCACCTTCAAACGTTCACTTGCCCATTGCCATTCAAAAAGGTACACGTGTCTCCACAACACATCCTATTTCTCATTTTGTTAGTTATGATCGTCTTCACCTTACTTTTCATATGTGTGCCTTGTTTATTACTTCTGAATCGATTCCCAAAAACTACCAAGAAGTAATTTTACTACCACAGTGAAAAACAACCATGGATGAAGAAATGGAAGGTCTTGTCTTGTGTCTCATGGAACATGGACATTGGTGCCTAGATTTGAAGAAATAAATGTTGTTACTTGCAGAAGGATGTTTGTAATTAAATACAGACCTGATGGTGTGGTAGACGAATACAAAACACGCCTAATGACACGAGGCTTTACACAGAAGTATGATATTGATTATTCTGAGACATTCTCTCCTGTGACTCGACTGAACTCCATCAAAGTTATTCTTTCTATTACTATCAACAAGTTGTAGGTATCAGCTAGATGTTAAAAATACTTTTTCTATGGCGACCTTATAGAGTAAGTGCATATGGAGCAACCAGCTACATATATTGCTCAAGAGGAAAATAAGATTTGTCTTCTCAGGAAAGATATCTATGGACTTAAACAGAATCTACGTGCCTGATTTGATACGTTCAGCAGTATTGTTACTACTTGTGGTTTTCGACGTTGTACTATTGACCATTATGTGTTTCATAGACGGATAGATAGTTACAATATGATATTAATTGCATATGTGGATGATATTCTAATAACTGGTAATGATCTTACAAGAATCTAGAGGACGAAAGATCATTTGCAGAAGTATTTTGTGACCAAAGACACGGGTAGGCCTAAGTATTTCTTAGGTATTAAGTTTACTTACACTAGAAACAGAATGACATTATCGCAAAAAAAAATTGCATTAAATTTGTTACAAGAAACAAGACATTTGAGGTGTAAGCTAGAAACTACTCCATTTGATCAGAGTCTAGACTTCTAAGATAGTTATTCACTACTGTTAGAGGATGTTGGTAGGTACAAATAGCTCATTGGCAAGTTAATTTATATGACTCTTACACGACCAAATATAGCATACATTGTTGGGATTTTTTGCCCGTTCATGCAGGAACTAAGTACAGTACATTGACTGGGAGTCTTACGAGTGTTGGCTTACATTAACAAGACTCCAGTCAAAGGACTTGTTTACAAGAAAAATGATCATCTAGCATTGAAACCTATTTAGACTTTGGCTATACAGACGATAGAGGAGATCAAAAGTCTACTTCTGGGAATTGTACCTATGTTGGAGGAAACTTGATCACATAATGCAGTAAAAAGTAAAATGTTGTCTCTCGATCCAGTGCTGAATCTGAGTATAGATCTATAACTCAAACTGCTTGTGAGCATGGTACTAAATGTCTATGCGTGTTACCGAAATTTCTCCGACATGTGTCTTATTTTCAATTTATCGACATGACTCCGACACGATATCGAAATGGAAGTTTTCTGAACAAATGTAAATTTTTTTTACCGTGTTTCCACCGACACAATTCCGACATACCGATATTTCCCCGACACGTGTCTTTTTCAACTTATCGAAGTCCAACACGAAATCGACATTTAGAACCATGCTTGTGAGACGATGTGGCTCCGCTCTCTTCTGATAAATTTAGATCTTCTGGTTGTTGTACCTATGTCCATGTATCGTGACAATCAAGCGGTTATATACAATGCAAATAATCTTACCTTTTATGAGTGCACCAAGCATATAAAAGTGAACTACCATTATGTTAGAGAAATGGTTGTGAAAGGAGTCATCTTTACTCCTATACAAAATCTCTAATCAACTTATAGATATCTTTACTAAGACACTTAGTGTTAGAACATATAAAATTCTTTATAACAAACTGAACATGATCGATATATATACTCCAATTTGAAGGGAAATGTGGTTAAGCTTATTAAAGTCATGTAATAAGGTAAACGGATATCCATTTATATCCTATCCTATATATATGTAATGTCTTAACTTAATAATAATACACAATCTTTCTCCTCCATCTTACAATATGTAACATATACTGTTAAGAAATAAGACTTTTCATTCCTCTTTTATATTCAACATAGTACCAAAGTCCAGGAATACACTATCGTAGTCGTCCTTTTCCCTCCCACCCTTAGTCACCATCGACTAGGGCCTTTTCCGACCAACCCACTGTCGTCTCCTACTCCATCTGTCATTCCAACCACTTGTCTACTCTCCACCACCACCCCGACCACCTTTTAGGCGTCATTCGACCTCCGTCCACAGGCCTTCAACCCTTCTCATGTGGCAACCAGTAACCCAAATAGTCTAGTCATCTGTTCCTATATCATGATATAGACTACCTCTTCTTTCCTTCTTCCAGTTTTTACATCTAAGGTTGTTTATGTGCCCTCTATTTGCCGTAAATACTCAAATTTCACCCTAGGAACGGGTTTTTACAACAATTTTAGTATTTTTCTCAAGATTGCAGCATTTTCGACATTACTTTCCCTATTTGCTTGTTCCAATCAGACCTATTTAATGCTTATATGCTTCTCTGACTCCAATGATCAATCAGCCTTAACTACCTCTACCAGAGACCATAGACATGGTCGTAGTAGATCATCATTTCAAGAATGTGAGATTCACAAGTGTGATACTATGATACGACCAATCATGCTTCAAATCACTATTAGAGAAAGTTTAGCAAACCATCCTAGACTAGACATATGACAGAGACTTCACTTGATGATTCCTCCACTCAGACAATGACTATTTCTCAGACTAATTATGATAAATTTCTTCAACTCCAAGACAACTAGCCCACCACCATTGTTGCCCATGCATCTTCCTCAGATATGAATGCTCTATAACTTAGAATAATAATTCTTGGATTATCGACTCTAAGACATCCTCACATACATTAGGTATTCAAAAACTTTTTACTCGACTCATGTTAAATTTGTTTCCATTGCTAATAGTCGTCATTGTTCAGTCACTAGAAAGGATGTAGTTCGTACTACTTCCCATATTACTCTTAATAAAGTCCTTTATATACTTGATTTTCTAATTAATTTACTTTCCATTAGTACTGTTACCCGACAACTTTACTACTTTATAACCTTTTATCGTTGTTATTGTACTTTTCAGAAAGAAGGATTGATTTAGACCTTAAGCATAATCACAATGTCTACATGCTAATTTAGGATGATATACCTAGTAGATTGGCATATGTTGCCACTACTACAAAGTCTTCCTTGTAGCATTGCTGTTTTGGTCACTTCCTTTAATTAAAGTTGAGCCTTTTGTCTATAAGTCTTGTAAATTAAATAAATACCATCGTATTACCTATAGGCGGTCTAATTTGTCTAGCAATCAGCGTTCCCTTGATTTGATTTTTTGTGATATCTAAAGACCTACATGTAGTTAGTCTGTAATTGATTATCGCTACTATATTATTTTTATGGATGATTATTCTCAAGTATCTTGCGTGAATTTTCTAAAAGATAAACAACATGTATTAGACATTATCAAAAAAGGTTCACTAAAATAATAATTCATTTTTCTATTACTCCAAAGGTCTTACACAACTGACAATATTTTAGAATTTATTCAAAATGATGTCTAAAATGATTGTGCTACTTTAAGAATTCTTCATCGGTCATGTCCATATACTTCTCAGCAATATGGGGTAGTCGAATGCAAACATCGCCACATATTTAATGTCGCTCACACCATTTTATTGCAGATGAATGTTCTAAAGTCTTTGTAGACTTTAATGCTATCCTCACTGCTGCATACCTTATGAATAAGATGTTCTTTATATCTCTTGGTGGTAAGATTCCGTTACGACATCTATGTCCTGATAAAGAATTATTCAATCTTACACCAAAGGTGTTTGAATGTGTAACATATGTCTAAGATCTCAATCGGACCTTAACAAATTAGACCCTCGTTCCATTCGATGTGTGTTTGTAGGATATTCAAAGACTTAAAAGGGCTACCGTTGCTATCATCCTCCCGTCATTATTGTCTCTACAGATATTACTTTTTGGAAGTCTAAATCTTATCTTGATCGTATAGTACCTCCTACCTCACCTACCATTGTACCTATTCTCAAGCCTATTGAGATTGTACATACTAAGAAACCACTACAAGGAAAAATGACTCATCCACTATAAGACTGTCATCAACGACAAAATATGCATCCACTAACTCAGACTCAACCATCACACCCCTATGCAGATCCTCCACCTCCAAACCTAAATATACCCACTACTCTACAAAAAAATACTCGATCTTCCACTGTTCATCCTGTTTCAAACTTTGTTACCTATGATTACCTTCACCTATCTTTTCGTCAATTTACCTTATCTATTTCCTCAGAGTCTATATCTAAAAACTATCAAGAAGTACTTCTCTTACTACACTGGAAGGAACCCATGAATACTCAACCTAAAGAAACTGGTATAGTTGACTATCGATGGGTATTCATGATCAAGTACATGCTTAATGGATCAGTGGACAGATATAAAGCGAGATTAGTGGCTTGTCACTTCACATAGTCCTATGACATTGACTATAAGGAGATCTTTTCACCGATGACTTGGCTTAATTCTATAAGAGTACTCTTGTCTATTACTATAAACAAATCATGGCATCTGCATTAACTCAATGTGAAAAATACTTTCTTATATGACGATTTGGTAAAACAAGTCTGCATAAAGCAACATCTAGGATATGTTGCTCAGAGGAACAACAGTGTGTACCTTCTTAAAAAGACTATATATGACCTTAAGCAGAGTCTCAAGACGTAGTTTGACAAATTCAATAAAATGGTGATGTAGTTTGACTTCAAAAGATGTATTGTGAATCATTCGGTGTTCATTAAACATAACATCGATGGATATGTACTGCTAACAGTATATGTTGATAATATTATCATTATAAGTAGTGACACTATAGACATTAAGATACTAAACAGTATTTGCAACATCCATGGTTCCAAACATCAGTCCGTGTCAGCGACATTTTGCCAACATGTGTTGGAATCTGAAAGTAGGGACACAATAATACGAGGTATGTCTAGGTTTATCGTATTTCGGGTCCATGTCGATGCCGAGTCGACTCGTGCCGACCGTATCGTCCGACACGTCGAGTTTTCTGACGGCCTACACGTTGAGTTTTCTAAACTATGCCAACACATGTCGTCTGACACACCCAATGATTGGTGTCGACACGGGTTTATTTCACTCTGCTATTTATCTCTTTTCTTCTACTATTATTTTTCTTCTTCTTCCACGATGGAACCAGCTGCTGTTTTCTTCTCTTCAAACATTCTTCAAGGTTTTTCGGGAGGATTCTCCAAGGATACTCTAAAAGTATGGCCAACTGCTTTATTTTCACCTTTCCTCCCTCTTTTCAAGGATTTCCAAGGATTCTTCATGGATTTTTCATGGATTCTTCGTGGATAAATAAATCTCTACTCATCTTCAAGGTTTTCTATAGTTTCTTCAAGGATTTTGCTTATTTATTTGATTTTACAACAAATAGGGAGCCTTTTTTTTGTTTTTGCTTTAGTTTTCAATTAGATCTACCATAAAAATATATAGATATTAGGTTTTTGTATATAATATTTTTATTTCTTCATTTTTTTTGTATTTTAATGTTAACTTAAAAATCAGTAAATTGATAAATAAAGGTAAAAAAAATCAGAAAATCATATTTTAACCTAATAAAGGTAAAAAAATCAATAAATCTAACCTAATCAATAAATCTAGTTAACTTCAAAATTTTACAGAAAATCAAAAATAATATTAAATGTACAACTTATTAAATAAAATATTTCAAAAAATTGTAAAAACAAATGAACTTTAAAAAAATAAGGAAACATATTTTAAATGCATGACTATCTTTTTTCATGTAATAAAACTCTTTTAACTTTTTATTTTTAGTCTTAATAATGTCTAGTCAACATTATGGAAATGATAATGAGGAGAGATTCACTAGATCTAGGATAGTTACATAGATATGTTGTCTATAATGATAGACAGAAAATAAAATACAAGTACTGTGGGAAGGAAATGATGAGTGTGGGTATTACAAGATTGAAGCAACATCTTGTTGATAGATACAATAACGTAAGAGAGTTACTAAAAGACACAAAATCTAAGAAAAGTGATAGAGTAAAAAAAGATGAAAGATTTAAGAATATTCTGTTTGATGAAGGAAAATGTCAATCCATTGTTGTACCATATTCAGAAGATAACACAATGTATTCTCCATATTATCAAACTCAAGATGAGACACATGTATAGGAGAGTTGCAATAGAGTCAAGAAATAAAGAATGACAGAGAGAAAAATTTCAAAGATTCCATCGTTCTAGAAGTATTAGGGGAAGTGCAATTGTAAGTAGAAGTGATAGTGTACTGAAAAATAAGGATAAAGACATTACAGAAATGTTTAAAACATACAGTCAAAGACACGACAGTTCATATTCGATAATATGTAGAACTGAAAAGTTGAAACAAAAGACTATCAAAGCCATGTTTAAAAATGTCAGAGAGAAAGTTACACAAAGAGACCGTATCTACAACATATGCTTGATGTAGCGAACAGAGTAGATACGGGAGTAGAAACACTAACTGACTATGATATAATAAATAAATATGTTAAATCAGAAAAGGAAGAATTAGAAAGCTACATTCACAGCTTGAAACGACAATGGCCAACTTATGAGATCACTATTATATGTGATGGTTGGACAAACACTACCAGGAGGAAACAGATTATCAACTTCATGGTTTACTGTGATGCCGTACAATGTTTTTAAAGTGCATTGATATACTTCAGATATCATAGATATCTCTATAAGCAAATAGTGGAAGTGATTAAGCAAATGGGACCGCCAAATGTGATTCAGATTGTCCCCAATAATGACAGTAATTTCAAAAAAAGGGGTAAAAAAATCATATCTAAGTATTTATCTATTAGACACCATGTACTGCGTACTGTATTAATTTGATATTCAAGGACTTTGGTAGGACAAAGTTGGTTGAGAAGATTGTAAGAGAAGCAAAAGTTGTAACAAATTTTATTTGCAACCACTCCGACTTATTGGCCTTTATGAAGTCACTCGAGTGTTGTGGTGGTGAGTAGATTTAGCATGAAGTTACTCGATTTGCAACAAATTACATTACTTTCCAATCAATGATTAATAAAAGAAACGAACTAAAGTACATGTTTAATTCGCAAATCTAATATAAATTTATGAGAGTGATACTCCAATTGATAGGAAAATAAACTCTATAATTAATAACCAATTTTTTTGAGACAATACTCGAAAGATAGTAAGCATAATGAAGTTGGTTTCAAAAATCCTTTATTTGGTAGATAGTGATAAAAAACCTACAATGAGTTTCTTATACGAGACGATAAAGTTAATGAAAGATACGGTGAAAGATGCAGCATACAGAAGTACAAAAGGATACTTGAAGATTATCGAAGAAAGATGGTCCAATATACTTCTTCACCCTTTACATAAAGTTGGTAAGTAGTTTGATATATAGATTCATATTAGTGATAACTCATAATTATATTTACATTATAATTGATTGCTTAACTACTTTTCTTTATCCATATAACATACTATCTAAATCCGCAGTATAATACGATCATGATCTCGTGAATTGTACCGAGTTACTATTTTCTATGAGAATGGTGTTAAAGAAATTAGAATCGAATGTAGGCATTCAAATAGAAACGTTGAATGAAATTAAATACTTCAGGAACCAAATGTTCGGATTTAAAGATCCTCAAACGATTCGTGGTCGTGCTTCGATGACTCCAAGTAAGGATTTATATATTATTTATTTTATTTACATCATAATATTACATATTTACATCATAATATAGATAATAAATTAATAATTTAATATAATATTTAAGATGAATGATGAATGCTAAATGAAGTAGATGCTCCAAATTTGAGAAAAATTGCAATAAAATTTTTATCCCAAACTACCTCAACTTCAAGTTGTGAAAGAAATTAGAACACATTTAATCTTATCCATATAAAAAGAAGAAATAGATTGAGAACTCAAAGAATAAATGATCTTGTGTTTGTGCACTATAATATGAGACTGAAAATGAAACATATCAGAGAGGAAAAAATAAGGGCCACTTTAATCCAATTGATTTGATATATATATATATACAATGAGGATAAAGATAAAGATCCTATACTTGAGTGATTGTAAGAAAATAAACAACAGTACTAGATGAAAAATAAGGCAAATTACGCTCAAAAATTACTACTGAAATAAACATTGATATTGAAGAATACATCAATTCATCTGAACATTTTTATAGTACAACTCCAGACTTAGGTGATGAAAGTAATACAAATGATTCCTCACAACCACAAGATGATGATAAATGCAGTGACAGTGAATATACAGATCTTGAAACTGAAAATTTACAAGGAGAAAGACAAAGGCCACTTAGCCCATTCACAGGAGAATATGAATTTACACATGCCACGCAAGATAAACATCATGAAGCTCAACAACCATCAAGACCTAATTCTTTACCGTATCATTATAAAAAAAACCTCGTAAAGACACAACAAAGCATTCAGATTCTTGAAGTAGTCATATTAAGGAAAGTTTATTAAAGTCACTTGATTCTTTGAATATCCATGATCCTACAGACCCATATGACGATAGTTCTTATAAAGATCATTTTTATAAGCAATCAGATTATACTTCTGAAAGTGGATGGACGAGAACTTCATCTTCTTATATCTCAAACCAACAAAGTGAATGAGATATGTACTCTATCTTTAACTATACACCACCACAAACAGAATATGAGCAACAATCTTGTCAAGATCCTCTAAATAAAAATTACTTCCCTCAGCAACCTCAACAATTATTTATTACACAGTATCCACTACTAGGATTCTGGATTCGACTGTCAATATCAGATTATCAACATTATGTTATGGAATATCGAACATATTATAGTTATATGTCTTGAAACAATACGTTTTGTAGAGAAAGTTTCAAATTCGACAACAAATTCATCATAGCCACAATGTAACTGAACGACAATAAGATTTTGAACAACCAATACATTCTTTCTGATATTAAGTATATATGAGGTAACTTTTACTAGTATTTTTGTTTTAAAACATTTATTAAGTATTTTTACGTATTATTTACGCTTCAAAATATTTGTATTAAGTCTACAAGTGTATTTCAATATGATACATGTTTAGAAAATTGATCTAAATAGTCTTAAATGTAGATTATTGTTTACTTTAATTTATCCTGGAGTTTCAAAACAAAATTTGAAATTTTTAGACCATTTCCATAGACTTCCGTAAATTTACAGTATTTCCACCGACATTTCCACCGACATTCGACACGTTTCCTATTTTTGTCGGACCGAAATCCAACACGAAATCGATGTTTGGAACCATGGCAACATCATTTCACAATTAAGGATGTGGATCGTCCTAATTATTTTCTAGAAATTAAATTTGTATGTACCAATGAGAAAATGGTATTATCTTAGAGAAAATATACTCTAGATCTTCTCCAAGTGACAGGTCTCATAAGATGCAAGTCAAAAAGTACTCCTATTTATCACGTTTAGGATAGTTTTACAGGCATATATAACGATGCTAGGAGATATAAACGACTAATTGAAAAGTTAATTTACTCGACAGTGACACACCCAAGATTTCTTATGTAGTTAGACTTCTCAATCAATTTATGCATGAATCCAAGAAAGTACATTGACAAAGTGCCTTACGTATACTTACATACATTAAAGACACAATAGAACAAAGACTAATCTATAAGAATAATGACAATCTAGATATTAAGGCTTATTCTGATTCATTATGTAAGAGACACGAGTGATAAGAAATCTACATCAAGTTCCTACACCTATTTTGGTAGGAATCTTGTAACTTAGAGGAGTAAGAAGTAGAATGTTGTATCAAAGTCCAGTGCAGAAGTAGAATACCACTCCATTGTTCAAATAACATGTAAAATGATCTTGCTAAAGTCCCTCTTGTCAAAACTTAATTTTCCAATGAAAATACCAATGTCTACATTGCGACAATCAGGCAGTAATTGTTATTGCAAATAATTCCCATTTTCTTGAACACACTAAGCATATCAAGGTGAACTTTCGTTACATGTGTGATATGGTTATAAAGGAAGTTATTTGCACACCTTGTATTGAGTCACCAGAACATTTAGGAGATATCTTTACTAAAGAATTGAGTGTTGGGATTTTTGATTCTTTATGTAACAAGCTGTGCATGCTATACTCCAACTCGAAGGAAAGTTTTAGTGTTAGGTATATGTCTTTAGATATGATTATCTCTTGTATAGATATATGATATATTGATATTTGTGTAAAGGGTAAACTCTATATATATGTAACACATATTGTTAAGGAATAATATTTTTCATTCCTCTCTTATAGTCAACAGTACGCAATTACAATGATACCCTTATTATTTTTAAAATTTACATTAAAACGTCATCATTATTTACAAATCTACCATCAATCTCCATTTTTTGTGAACGGTCATATACATCAATCTCTATTTTCTTCAACCAACTCTCGTTCTCTCATCTTACGTCTCTCTCAACCCTAGATTTCCTCCTACAACAGCAACGACTGCAAGAAGGTACAACAACCACTGGGGAACTCCACCGACAATGACTACGAGGGCCATCAACGATGACTACGACGACAACTCCATCGACAGTGACTGTAAGGGCCACCAATAGTGACTACGAGAGCGGAAAGAGGAGGGTGATTGTCTAAGTGAAGGGCAGCAACCACTGAGAAAGGGTTAAAAAAGGGGAAGAAAGGAAAAAAGGAAGAGGGGCTCGAGTCGACGCAGGAAGGGAAGAAAGGAAGAAAGGAAGAGAAAGGAAGGGGGGATCAAGTCAACGTAGGAAGGGAAGAAAGGAAGAAAGGAAGAGGAAGAGGGTTTGAAAAGGGATACATATGTAATTTAACTATTAGTAAAATCTAACTTCTACCAATGGAACCTATATTTCCCAAACAAGAGTTTACAAATAACCTAGAATCTAACTTGTACCAAAACTCTCAAAAGCCAACTTCTAGAAAAAACTTAGAATCAAACTTCTGAATTTAAGAGGTTCCAAATGGAATCTAAGTATGACAAGAATGCTTCCTAGAGTTTTGACAAAGTAAACAAAGTTTCTTTCAAAATTACTAACATGGAAACTAAATAATTAATACCAACTCAAACTCATGACAATTAAGACATTTTAGATAATAAAAGGAAGAAGTTGACTTGGTATTGCCAAATATAAAAAGTTAAAAACTACACCTTTTAACAGCTAAGTTTACTTGGTACTCTCGAGTAGAAAAGGTTAAAATTTACAGCTTAAAACTTTTCTCTTTATTCGGTTTTAGAAATTACTTGGAATTTCAGAATTTAAATACGAGCTATTAAAAATCATCATTTGTATGATACAACTCTGCAAATTATTTTTCCTTCATTTATCTGACTTCATATGAATTAAATTAGTTCTTTCTACCAAAATTTGATTGAGCATGGATTTTTAGGAATCCCAACTAGTGATGAACACTTCTTTACCCCATTTTTGTTCTGACAGAGAGTAATTATGCACAATGAGTGGGTGATTATTTTCGATACGGCTAGCAAATGAAGAACCAAATAAATAAGTAGCTATAAGATTGCACCTTATACGACTGTAGAAGGCAAAGAAAGAACCTGGAGGCAAGACCTGCCGAAGACGTGGATGGAAGGTCTCGTCCACGGGATTTCCTTGTCGAGATAGCCCAGCCACTCCCACGACTGGTCCGTTGGCAAGAACCTGGGGACGTAGATAACCTCACTCCCGCTTCCGAGATCAATCGTCCGCCTCCCACCCTTGTCGTCAGGATTAGGGTTAGGGCTCGTGAGCTGGAGTCTCCGGAAGCGGAGCGCCATGGCAGTATGGCAGGCTGCAGTTGACTAAAAAAAGAAAAGAAATGGGCAGAAAAGCCGCTTCCCACGGAAATTTATATATACTTCTTTAATTGGGGTGGGGGCCCTGGCATGACACATGTTTCAGGATCGTGGATGGCCTATAAGAAGCCTATTCTGCTAGTATATCTTTCATTAAGTAAATATATAGCAATACACGGACAAATTACCTGCTTACAACAAATGCCTTGATTGATTCTTTCAAACTTTATTGGGATTAAACCAACAAACCTGTGTATTACAAAATATTTTTGTTAAACAGAATATGATCTTTAAGTAAATACAAGGTTTTGACATAAATATGTATGGATTTATAATCTGTTTGCATCACTTGAATTGACTCGAGCACTTGACATAAACAAGGGTTAGTGACACGGGAAGTGTCAAAATGCTTGTTGAGAAGTGTCTTACACAATAACGTTGAAAGTGCATGGCTTCAATTTTAAGATCAAATTTCAAATTTTAAAAACCATATACTAAAGAATATAAATTAGTATGAATGTAGCATTTGTTGTTAACAATGTTCAATTATACAACAAGGTTGCACTTGACTGATGTCAAGTAGATGTCTCTAAAAGCAAGTAAATAGAGTATGTTAGATTGATGAAAGGAAAAGATAATTATCTCGAGTCTGCGAGGGAGGGTTGATCAGACTTACAACACAAAATAAGCACCACTCTTGCTAGAATTGTTCGACAACAATCAAAATGTCACAAACATCACAAAGAAAAAACCTGAGTGAAATTATGACTCAGCATCCAACCTAAACAAACAAGGCTATACTCCAGAATCACCAACTCAAGTTACTAAAGGCGAGAGATTCTCCCCACCACAAGGTAGAGATTCTCTCGTAATCATCAAGAAAAATAAGATGATTGTCTTCATTCTTTGGCAACAAAAAGGAGGAAAATCAGGAAACCCATGAAGATAACGGCAAGGTGTCATTATTCTCAATAGAGAGGGTCAATACAACACTTGAGATAAATAGTTTAAACTCGACAAAACATTCAATTCATATATATTATGACCACAAAGTAGAAAATAAACTCAACTACAATTAAAGTCTTTAGGTAGACGACTAAAGTAGTACCGAGGTAAATCTAACTAACATAAATGTAAAATGTCACATGCTTGTCTAACAGAACCTCTTGCCTTTGTTTGGAAGCTTATCAAATTCAAACTAGCTTATCAAATTCAAACTTCAGCTAACTTAAGTTGTCTTCAATGCTCAGATGCATAAAGGTTTTCCTAGCCTCTTTTTGTGATAGCCTTGAAACTACATACCAATATTCTCTTCTTGTTTTTTGCATTCCCCTTCCTTAGTAGCTCCAAACACTCAGCAGTTTGCAGTCATATACAATTCAGTCTTTTTCTTGTAATAACTCAAATGCCCACATTGTTTTCCCCTTACATCGATCACATCTTGCATATTCTTTTCGACATTCACAAGCCCATTTACCCTTTTGCACTTCTTAGAAGGATGGGTTTGGGATGAGGAGTAATTGGAGGAAGAAATAGTTGGTTCTTTACCCAAAGATCTTCTGCCTACACCCACAAAAACTCTGAGAACTTTAACTATTTGTCTCTTTTATCGTGATCATACATGTGTTTGAATCGTCAATAATAACTTTAGCATCTGGAGGTGGTTTGCTGCTACTTAGGATGATAGCATGTTTCCCAGTAACAATAGTATCCTTAAATAGTTTTTCCAACTCCTTGAATGGTATTACTCCTTCATATATGGTGCACCTTTTGGGAATTTTTTCATTGAAAGTAAAGGCATGTTAGTATATTCAGTAAATTCAATAAATACATGAAAATGAAATGCTGAATTTAGCAACCAAAGACAATACTTGGAAAACTACATGTACAATCAATTATATGAATAATGCAAAGAATATGCTCAAAATGTTCACGTTAAACCACTTGTTCACCTTAAACCACTTGTCCCACGAATCATCTTCTTGCTTCCAAGTATTCTTAAGACCATCCCATCCACATCCAGTGGAATTACCTATTTGCTCCCATAATGCCCATGCATGTCGATGCCTATCTTATTTATTCTTGAATTGTTTGTTTGTGTAACAAAACAATTCCTTGTAAGATGGTCACATTCTCCACCTACTACTTGGGAGCTTATGAGTTCATGCTCTATTACACTCCCCAGTGGTGGTTAATTTCACCTTTCCCACACAGTACTTGTAGACACCTCATTTTTTACCAATTTTGCAGGATGAGGATCTGGTGACTGAGTTTGGACCCTGGTTGAGCCCATTTGGGCCCACAAACCCTCATTAGGCCATTTAATTCATGGAAACCCAATTGGGCCCATGAAGGCCCACTTAGTCCCATTTGGGCCCATGAAGGCCCACTTAGGCCCATTAAACCCTGATTGAGCCCATTTGGGCCCACTAC
>JAMKQA010056498.1:0-37984 GCA_024699735.1 Posidonia australis | reverse complement strand
TTGGAATGAATTTCCAAATGTTTTGAGAAAAGAAAAGGAAACATGGCTTTTGAAAAAGCATGGATTGGGATTGAATTCCCAAGTGATTGTTTAATAAAAGAAAGGATGATTTTTCAAAAAGAGAAAACCAAGCTTTGAAAAAAAATGAGATTTATGGTTTTGCCGAGGTTTTGTGGTTCGTATGTTTTGGGGCGCCTACTGGGTGACTTAGATGTCAGTCACGCATGCTATTTGGTTTTCAGGTTCAGGCCGCGTGTAGCCGAGTTCCAGTGCAGGAGTTGGAGCTTCTAGCCACACATTGTGATCCTGAAGGTGAGCCTTAGTTACAGTTATTTGATGTTTTTGTAATTAGTGTAATTATGCTTGATATTGTGTTATGGTAGCGTGTCCGGGATCGGGGCGTTACACCAAGCCTTTAAAATCATCTTCCTTTTCACAACCATATGCATGCTCTTTTAAAACTTTTATGTATACTTGAAATGATCATTCTTGCTAAATCAAGCTCAAAAGCTACGCAAGCTGACCTCACGCACCCTCTACGCAGATCAGATAACCAACGGTGTTTGAACGCACTCTATAGCATCTAGAGCACCCACAATAACCACAAAACACAAGCTAGAAAGCCTCTACCTTTAACACCACAATCTCCTTTGAACCCAAGTAATAATACCAAAGTCACGGAGTCACAGCTCCCATAACCCAATGCCATACTAGTGCAACACCAACGCCACATAGGCGCAACACCACGGTCTCCTCTAGACCAAAATCACTGAGCCATTGCTCCAAAATACTACGACACACTAGCGCATTACCACGGCCTCCAAAGAGCCCAAAACCACAAGCAACAACGAGTTGTACTGTCCAACGCTAAGCAGTCAATATTGACCACAAGTAGTTTATCGAGAAGCGACCATAGCGTCTGCACTGCCATGAACAACCACCCTATGGAGGAGTCTATCCGTCCTGTAGTCCCTCCATTTGTAGGACTCTCACAAGCTAACCCCACCTGGGAAAGCTGCTAACCCTACTAGGGCAAGATGTCTTGTCACTCAAGACGAACCATAGGGTACGCTCATAGACGTCCTAGCTCAATGCTCCAAACCACTAGAGGCTCTAACCTCCCAAGTTCAACCAGTACTTCAAGCTACAACTACCAGCACAAGCGAAACCATGAAAACCACGTGGACCTCAACCTAAACAAGCAGCTCGCAACCCTAGGGGTATCACTCATCCTTGGAAGGTTGGCCTGGAGCATTGGTCTCTTGGTCCCACACCAAACACAAAACACTCGGATCTTACTCTAAGCAACAACTCGCGACTCTAGAGGTATCACTCATCCTTGGAAGTCGGTAGTGAGCTTTAAGTATCTTGGTCCTCCAAAATCCTTTCCAAAACCATGCATATCTTCTTTTCAAAAACTTTTTTGGAAAACTATTTTGAAAATCATTTAAATAATCTTCCAAAATCTCATAAAACACCACGTGGCACAGAAATCAAAAGCTAAAACCACAACTCAAAACAGCTACAACAACACTTTCTAAGAGGCACCCAAGAGGAGCCGCACCACACGTGAGCCTCGCCCTAAGCAGACAGCTCACAATCTTAGAGGCATTTCCCCTCCCTAAGATCGACCGAACACTTAGGTATCTTGGTTACACCATAACCAATGCTCAGAACTCTAAGCTCTAGAACCAAAGTGTAAGATGGCTACTGACTCGGGTCCCTAAAAGCACAGTTAAATTGGAGTTAAACACCCAGAATAGTGCCACTGAATGTCTCATTTCAGTGCACCATACACAAAACCAAGTCAAACTCTACACTTAAGGGCACTATCATGATCCCTAAGTCCAAACTAACCATTAAAGGAAGAATATAATCTTTTATTCTAACTACACCACATGTGGAATCTTATAATTCATTTTAGGTAATTCCTACAATCATTTTAATGATTATCCTTTTCATTTATGTCCATATAATTATCTTTCTAAGATTAACACACACACACACCTAATAATTAAAAACATAAAATACTTTAATACAGGATCATGGCCTGAATCAATAGACCAAAATGGAACGATTGACCGAACCTGGGCTCAAAGCACCAGATCGGTAAACCAAAAACCACATGGTCAACCGAAATTCCTTGATTCGGTAGACCAAAAACGATCATCAATAACTCTATCCACACCCAAGACTTCTAAAACGGCAAATTGAACGAATTCGGTCGACCGAATCAAGGGTCAAGGAGATATTTTGAAGCAAAAATGACATATCGAACAAAAACGGTATATTGAACAAAGCAATAGTAAGACACTCCAACTTGGGACCTAAAATCCAATCCTGCAAAATACCATACAAACTACACAAGCAATATATCAAAATGAAGATATCGAGGAGATTTTCTCGTCCAAACAAGAAACATAGAGATCTATTGGATGGATCTTAAGAAATCAACAAAAAACGATAAAGGAGTACTATTCACCGTACATAATAAATGTGACCATAAATGATCCACAAATACTCAATAAATTCAATAAAAATTTCTACAATTATGAGCACACTACCACGCACTTAGGAGTCCAATTAAAAAATGAGAGAGGGCACCTACGGGGTGTGTACTTGACATCTAAGACGACGATGGCGCGAGATGAACGACATGCCTCCTCCTCTGGTCACTGCTTCGGGTCTTTTCCTCTTCCACGCAACAGCGCAACGGCAAGCACGACGACGGCGGCATCCCCCTCTCTCAACCCTCTCAGCTCTCTCCCTCTCGCCTGACTCTCTCTCACTCGCCCTGTCCCTCCCTCTCTCCCTCCCTCATGCCGTGAAGAAGAAGAAGCAGAAGGAGTGGGGCCTGGGAGAAGAGAAAGAAAGGAAGGAAAGAAGAAAAAAGAAAAAGAAGGGAAGGAAGTCACAGCATGGTCCAGAGCAGACCCACAAAACTTCTATGAGGACCAGTACAGCACCATAACCACACAATACCAAGAATGCCAGAAATCCACTAATCTAGGCGTCGAATGCTACTAAAGTTGCATTTCACACTGAATGCAGGGAACTCAGCATCTAACGATCCATAACTCCATTAAGATATCTGGCTAAAACATTACTTCCAAATATAGGTCATTACAGTTTTCATTTAGCCTTGCCTAACCTCTCAACGAGCAAACGCTTTGGGCCGAGAAATCTGTTGAGAGGCCAAAACATAGCTTGCTAGCAAGCGTCAATTTGGACAAGCAAGCATGCAGGCTAATGGGGTAGATCACAAATGATTTTTATATATGTTTGAATATAATATTAGAATTATCATGTGGTTAACATACATAGTTTTGAGGAAAACATCAGATTAAATGTATATTATCAAATATGTTGTTGATAAAACACATGTTTAAGTGTGAAATCAAATATAATGTTGATTTAATTAGGAGATCAAACGTGATTTTATTAGATTAATATCAAAATAAAATAAATATGATATCAATATAAATCTGATTAATTTCTGATATCATATTCTATCCTCTATTGGCATACCAAAAAGAATGTATTTAAGCACAGAGATGACCAAAATATATGATGTAGAATCGGTCGCCTCAACCTGATCAATCGACTTTGAAGATTGAGTAGAAACAAATCATGTCTGATTAGGTACTATTCCTTGGGAGATTAACTAAGGGACACCTAGGCGATTGATTGGACAAGCTATGTCACGACATCTATGGTGGACGACACCTGTGTGATGTGGGATCAGTTGCCCAACTCGATTGAAGGCTAAACGATGCGAATCAATCCAATACTTGGGAAAAGAAGCATTAAATATGATCATATATGATTTTCATGTATATTTGAATACAATGTTGAAAAAAGTACGTGTGATTGTGTGTTGAATGCATATATTTGTATTATTAGATATAATGACGAATAATACAATGTGCGGCATTAAATACTTGGGATAAAGGAGCATTAAATATAATCACATATGATTTGCATGTACGTTTGAATACAATGTCGAAGAAAGTACGTGTAGTTGTGTGTTGAATGCATATATTTGTATTATTGAATATAATATTGAATAATACAATGTGTAGTATTACATATAAAGACAACCATGAAGTATGTGAATCATGTATTGTGCGTATAGATTTGTATTATTAAATATATTGTCAGATAATACGTGATATGGTATTGCATATGTAGCAATATAGAGTAGATGAATCATCTATCAAGTATATAGATTTGTATTATTGAATACGGTATCAAATAATACATGATATGGTATTGCATATAGTGACAATATAGAATATATGTAATTCAAACATTGCATTATTGACAATTTATTTGAGATCTAAACATACATGTTACCTAGTAGTGAGGCTATTCTAGGAGGCAAAAGAAATATCTTATGTGTTGATTGTTAGTCTCCTTAATGACTTGTGCTCAAATGTAGGCAGATGGGAGTGATAGTCGAGTGTTTGAAAAACTTCTCAAGTAATATTTCTCCTTTCTCTCTCTTCTCAGCATGAATGTCTCTAATTGTTAGTCTCTTTTATGTAAATGTAGAACATTTGTGAATGTCCTCAACGAAGGAAGGAGTCTTCTTTTATAGGGAGGTTGCTTATATTGAATTCAAATTTGAATAATTTTTAATTTGAAGTTTAAGATATCTAAGAGTAGTATATTTCAATAATATTTTCTGCTTTTTTCAAAATAATTCCACTTTATATGTGTGGTGGAATTTGTTGAGGTACTAGCTATCCTCTTCAAGGCTTAGCGAGTAAGGGTAGCATGTTCGGGCAATATTTTCTGTCTTTAAAAATAATTTCACTTTATGCGAAGGAATTTATTAGTACGTCATCCATCATATTGTTGGATCGGTAAACCGGCCTCCTTTTGTGGGGTTGTGTTGTGTGTATTGAATCTAATTTTGATGGACTTCAAATCGTTATGGGCTTGTATTAGACTCAAAATTTCTTAGTGTTAACATTATGTTAGTTACTTTTAAAAGTTATATAATAAATATATCAAACTACTTAAAAAAAAACTCTAAGTGATTTGAAAACACAAAACACGGACATTTATTAACACTAACCAAAAGGGCAGAAGTTATCCAAATGTTGAATCTTGTGATCAATGTTAACAGTGAATTAAGTAAGTGTAAGTAGTTCAATCACTTAGAGGCTGTGGTTATATAACTTTAGACTCAAGTGTGGATCTCCTGAGAGAGAAACTTGGACATTAATATTAATAGGAAATAACCCTAATTATCATTTCTGAGAACAAAAAACAATGTTAACGGTGATTTTGGTTTGTACTTGAAATTCAAAACATTCTTCACCAAATAGTTCATAGTACTTTAAAAAGCAATAGTTTAGGTTTAACTTTGTTTAAATATTGAAACTTGCATGATAATTATTTTTCAAAACTTGAGACATAATATGTTCAAACATGCAAAACTTGACACATGATATGACATGAATTGAGACTTTTCTTTTTTTTCAAAGTTTTTCTAATTCGATCCATTCTATATTTAATAACCACCTATTACAAAAAAATTATTTTTTTTATAATATTATAACATTTCAACTTCTAAAAATTATTCTTACTACATGTGTGTTGTTTTAGATTGATTATTTGCATAAATATTATTTTTTTACTAATTATTATTAATGCTACCACTTCTGACTTTCAAGTTTCTAAATTCTTTAATCTTGAACTATATGTTATCTATAATCATTTGCATATATTCGAAAAAGTAGTTGCAAAAAATACAAATAAATTTTTTTATTTCATCACTTATATTTTACAATCTTATCATTAGACATGCATGGTTGATATATGCATTCCACTGAGTACTAAGTAATAGAGTAAATTTTGTATAAACTCCTAATTTTTTGCTTATTACAAATCCATCATTCACTTTAAAGAAATACCAAACCCTTATAATTTCAATTTATTATAAAAACACCCATTAAGTTAGATTCTGTTGATTTTCCACTAATGACATTAGTTATTAACATAAATACCCTTAAGTTAAAAATTTAAACAACCTCATGTATTTTTAAGTGACTCCATGAATTTTTAAATAAACGGCCATTGCTGTTTGGGTCGATCGAAGTTGGCCAACGACTACTACCGACCACTTGTCGAAGTTGGCTAGAGTTGACAATCGGTCACCATTGGCAATTGATCGAAGTTGGTTAGAGTTGACTAGAGGGCAAATAGGTCATTTTACAATCTCAAGTTAGTAGGTAACCATGATTATAATCTTAAACTACCTTTTGACTATTAATCAATTATCATTAAGGGTGTTTTATAATAAAATGAAAGTAAAAAGATTTGATGTTAAATTTTAAAAGTAAAGGATTGATTTGTAATAAGTTAAAAGAGAAAATTATATAAAATTTATTCTAAGTAATTTTATATAAAAGTAACGAACCAAAAAACAACTTCTCCCATAAATACGCCAAACGGACCCTTAGGAATAAGTAAACATTGTAGATGGATTACAACGAGCAACAGCCATCTGATCAACGTCTCCTAGAACCTATTATCAGTAAACGGTTGTGATGCGAAGGCGGAGTGCATTGCGCAAGCCCTAGCTGGCTATCTCTAGTTAAAAGGAGGAGACCAAAACCACAAAACCCTCTCGAACCCGAGGTAGAAGCGCGGCGCCTCACCCCCGCGCCACCCCACCCCACCCCCGGGTCTCTCTCTCTCTGGATTAGGAACGTAGGAACAAACCCGCCACCGCCACCGCCACCGCCACCGCCACCTACCGGACAAGGACTCCAACCAAGATGCCTAAATCCAAGCGTAACAAAATAGGTGATCGACACTTCCTCTCTTCGACCTCTGATTGCTATAATATTTATAATTGCCATGTCCTAGGACGTTCGGATGGAAGTTAAACTTGAATATTTGTTTTGTGCGGTTAAGGGGTCAAAATCAAGCTTGATATGTTTTGGAATTCTACTTTTGTCACTGATGTTACGATATGTTGTCGCGAACGGTGATTAATGCAGATGTTTCTGTTGTTTCGAGTTTTGTTTTATGCTAGTGGATTTAGTTGTATTGGTTGTGATGGAGTTGGAGTACTAAGAGCAAGTAGACGAGCGGGAGATGACTGCTTTTGGTAACAATAAGCTAATAGAGTAATGGGCTATTACAACTAACGAAATGGGAAATTATTTTTAGGCTACCAACATCAACCTTATTTCTCTGGTCAGCCATGACTTCATGCATTTCAAAAATGCTTACCCCAAAAGGAAAAAAAGACGCTTCACATATGCTCCCTGCAGCAAAGATATCACATATTTATGGACTAGATGTATTTTTTTGAATGGAAAAATTAAAATTTTGGGCTGTCGGTTTTCTGTCTCAACATCTTAGATTCATTACTTTTCACCTAATGGAAGTGGTATGTAGTGTTGGACGAGATGCATTGTCATGCACCTTGAGACAATTTTGTTTCTAGTGGACATCATGATGCACTCTAGACATGCTGACAGAAATAAAAATCGGTTCAGGACATGCTGACTACAAAAAAAATTCTAAACATGTAGGTTTGCATATTTGCCTTGGTTACTGATTTTGTTTCCACACATTTTAACTGGTAAAGATTGATCATCATGTGGATTTTCTGGTGGGTAGGGCAGATAGTGTCTTGGGTTGCAGACAGAGTTGTGTATGATGCCTGACGTATCGTTCAGAACAGAGTTTCTTAATTTTCAGATTTTTCAGTGTAAACAAGTTAATTGAAGAAGGCTTTTACATAGGATAAATTAAGAGGAGGAATGATGTCCAGTCCACAATTGTTAAGGCGAAAAAGGCACAAGGCGTTCTTGGCAATCAAGGTGTTGGCCTCCTTGGCAATTTCTATGTAAAAGTCATGCCTAAGTGTCACCTTGAGTGCTTTGGCATTGGATATAGTGGAGCAAATGGATTAAATACGGATTGGATATACCCTTATCATATTAAAATTTGTTTAAAATTTCCCAATATGGATACGGATACAGATACAAATATGTACTGATACGAAAGTTGAAATCATGTTCGGAGAAATACGAATATAAATATTTTTTGGATATTCGTGGAATATTGAATATGAAAGAAAATAGATGCGGATCAAATTTAGATATGTAAAATAATAAATATTAATAGAATCTAGTACTGTTATAAATCTGATGAAATGCTAATATAATAATTCATAAACTATAGATCGATAATATAAATGTCAATTTGATAAAATATAATTACAAACATATCTCATAAGTAATAAATATACAATGACTAGAAGTAATGCAAATGGAGTCCATATGGAGTAGATATATCCTTTATGCATAATACAAATAGTTTTTGATGTGATAATTTATTTCCATATTTTAGAAGAAATATGAGTAAAATAATAATCAAATTTCAAGTGAATATGTGATAAAACGAATAAAAATCAATTATAATATTTTTTTAGTTTCTAAAAAAATTAATATAATATTTTTAATAATTATTATTTGTTCTAATTACAAATATTTTTCAACAATATTTATTTTTTATTATTACAATAAGTTAATAATAACATAATAAATATTTGAGATGTGTACTTTTGTCATGTATGTGTCATCAGTGTAGTGGTTAATGCCTTTGTTTGATTAGAAATGTCATGTGCTCAAATCATAGGCAACAAATCTTTTCATAGATTCATAAACATTTAAGAATCCAAATATTCGTATTTGTAACTGGAAATTATAACAATATTTACATGCGACAACTCTCCCCCGTAGAGACAATATTTACAGGAGTCATCCAAACATTTCATTCGATACCTAGGCAAGAGCTCGCTCCTGCAGAGACAATATTTACAGGAGCTTAAATATATATAATTCTAGTTGTCATTTTTTATTGTATGATACTTGCATGAATATGTATTGAACTATTAGTATCTGCTTATTCATGGTGGTTCTTGTAAATATATAAAGTTGTAGAAATGATTGTACCATATTCTATTGCTGTTAATGAATTTATCTTCAATTAGTATTGCATTAATATTCCTTCCTCTCAAGTCTCATCTATGGCTGAATAAAGTTTTAATTTTAAAATTGCAGTCACATTGTCGAAGACAAAGAAAAAAGGTAGAGAACACAAGGAACAAATAGTAAATGCAATAAGACAAGCATTAGAAGATCATACTTCTGTTTATGTTTTTTCATTTGAAAACATGAGGAATTCGAAGTTCAAGGAGTTTAGGGAGCAGCTGAAATCTTCAAGCAGGTGTGCACTTGTCTTTTTCCTTCCTTTGGCCAATTGTTTGCAGTACATCAGAAAGTTTACTACTATTTCAGTGTGAATCACTATATTAATGTAATTTTTGGGGAATTCTTATTTTACACTTTATTTCTTTGTTGTTTTAATGTAGTAAATGACTTGGTTTTCTACCTTCTGTCACTTCCATCATTTGTCTTCATGCTGGAGCAAGTTTTTTTTCTACGGAAGTTATGTGGTCCAGTCTATTGAACAGTGTTTGGAAGTCTCAACATTACATTTACATAGATGCTCTTCTACATGAGGATTCTAATCAGGATACAAATCGAAATTTTCTATCCTTTTTAAATGTAATGTTGTGTTAGCATGATATCTTTTTTGGTTGGAGCTTCTAATTTTAGTATTACTGTTAGGTTGTTTCTTGGATCGAACAAAGTTATGCAAATTTCCTTGGGTCGGTCAGTGTCTGATGAAGCTAGGCCTGGAATTCATAAGCTAGGAAAGGTATACCATTTCTCAGCTGTTAAATATCATTTTTGGAGATTCGGTTCTTAATCATTCATAAATAGGCTTCCATGCATTCCTGAGATTCTATATGTTTTCAGTTCTTACGAGGAGATACTGGCCTCTTTTTCACCAAGTCACCTAATGAAGAGATCCTAAGGTAACACCAAGTTTAGTTGTTGTTTTTAATTATCAAGAATAGAAATCTAATCCTTATTATGTGTTTAAGTGCAAGCAAGCCCTTATCAGTGTAAGAAAATTTTCTTCCATAAACATACTTTGCCCATTTGATATTATAAAAATTATTAGAATATATTTGTTTAAGCATTAAATTTTATTTGTAGCAATCAAATTGAACAGCATGTTCTTGATTTTTTTATGTAATACAGATGTAACATGGATGAAAAAGTGATACATGTTGAGAAACCACTTTGACCAAGTAAGCAAGTACACCATGGCTTACACGCAAATGCAATATTAAAGGATGAAAGACTAAACACGTGACTAACTTACACAACATAATGACATAAATGGAATAAACTATGCATAACTATTCATCATACTACCTGTGCAGTCCCATGCACGTATCACAGACTGAATCAGTAGGAGTAAGTTTTTAGCCTGTCATGCAAATGCTTCCTTTGCTGCTACATGTGGACATATGATGACTTAAACCATTGGGATAATCAGTACTACTTGCTGGGTTTAAAGTGGATTGAACGGGTGGGTTAGTTTTTACACATTGGTTTCTGGCAATTTTGATGCATTTTATGATTTTAATGTCTGTCAGAGTTATACTTGGTTTCCGTCCCTTTTCCTATTTTCATTGTCCTTTCTCCTTTTCTTGCTGTCTTGATTTGTTTATGTTGTCCCTGCTTTTTTTTTGCATTATAAATTTGTCCATTGATCGAGAAGTTTGTCCACTTATAAAATAAAGAATAATGAATTCCACAAGACTGCTCGTTGAAATCATGAAGGAGTACGTTGTATTAAATTTGCTAGATAGATCATTATTTAGTGGATAAATGGATATCCATATACCTTGTGTTATTAATGGGTTTATATATACGTAATCTTCTCCTTTAGTAATAGATTACTTTTTGTTTCTCATTCAACATGTTATTAGAGCTAGGTTTACTAAACCTTGGCTGCTGTCTACAGTAACATTGCCTTTGTGCCTCTATGCCTTTGCTTTTGTGGGAGAGAAGGAAGAAGAGAAAGAGATCAAAAGTGGGAAAATGTCGAGAAGGAAAAACTTACTTTTTTACCTTGTCGCTCTCCTTTAGGGGTGTCAGAAATTCGAAAATTCGTTTCGAATCTGTATTCGAAATCTTGAATCTTTATCCGAAAAAATATTCGACGAACTGAATTTGAATTCTAAAAAAAAATTTCGAAAAAAATAGGATCAAATATGGATGTTGGTACATTCGATTCGAAAATATCCGAATTTGAAAATTTAATATATTTATTTATTTTTTTAAAATAATTAATATATTTATATGTAAAACTTATGACATAAGTATTTAACAATTAATAAATAAAAACTTAAATATAATATTTGTAAAATTTACATATATATATAAAAACTGTTGGTGGTGTAAACGAGGACACGACATGTTAAGGAAGGAGACTGAAAACGAATCCACTACATCCATAGATAGCATGGTTGGGACTCAATTAATCCAGAAGACATTTTCTCCTTTCCCTTAACCTGCAAGTAACACAATATTTAACTTTGTTTATATATATTGTGATGAAAGATAAGACGGTAAGAATCGATTGATAGTATTATTATTCATGGTTCCTTACATTTATGCTGAATATTTGCGATTGTACGTACATATACATAAAATGGCAAGGAGAGAACGACTAAATACCAACATCAGATAAAACGAGAACGACGATAGAGCAAGCAAGCAACATAATTAATCAATCCATGGAATGGGAAGTTGGGAACCCGTCCGTTCCGTTTGCCTTCTGCTAGTCCTGCTACCATGGACATTAGCCTAGCGGTGGGCAGCGTGGTGCCTAGTCAGCTCCTTCCGTTTCGTTTCCACCAATCCACTCCACTATGATTCCTTGGGTTGGTTGGCGTTCAAGACGAACAAAACACACTACAGCACTCGTCCTCCTCTCCTCCTCATCTTCTTCCTCTACGTCCTTCGATCCCCTTTCCCCTTTTCTTTTCTTTTTCACAGTGGCCGGAACAAGAGAGGATGTCGATCTTTCTTCCTGTCTTGTTCCCTTTCTTTCTTTATTTCTGTTTCTTTCTTCCCTCTCCTTCCTTCCTTCCTCCCTACATGATCTCTTGATACTATTATTTATTCTTGTAAAAATAGAGAAAAGAAAGAAAGAAAGAAAGAAGACCTTTTCTTTCCCCTTACCTGCTTGATTGTAATTGACACCACATAGATTGATGAGACACATTTTCAAGAAACTCCATTTTGGCAATGGCAGCGACATCGATTCTTCGTCTTCGTGTTCTGCTTGACTGCTTCTTCTTCGTCTTCCACTGTTGCCCCTCCTCCTTCCTCCTCTCCTTCTCTCACATGTGGGCCATCAGCATCGGCCGACCTCCGCCAGAACCACCACCCTTCCGCCGTAGACCCGATCATCACCTCTCTCTTGCAGTCGATGTCCCCGACTTTGCTTGTCGTCGACCCTACGCTCGCGCCCCCCGCCCCCTGGCTGCTGCACGCCCAAGACGACCACTTCTCCTCGGAGGAGGACTATCAGATGCAGCTCGCTCTCGCCTTTCCCCGGTGGCAATTAGGGTTGGTGTCGCTGCTGCTGGTGGTGTCGGTTAGTGGGTGCCGAGGCACGGGAGTTCTATGATGGGTTGTCTGGTTGACTAGTTCAAACTTTAAAGACGTGATTCGGTTGTGGAACAATGGGTACGAAGGAAGTATTTAGTCCCACATTGGGTACATTGATACTAAGAGCGGTGGAGGAAGAGGATAAAGCCTGAGGCATGGATGCGTGTCCAGGTGTGGACGTGTGGTCCTTCAGGCAGTTGAAGGGACATGATGAGTGGTAAAATTATCACATTTTCCTTGGAAATAGGCTGCGAAATGGGTGTTCGTCCAAAGCTGGTTACAACAACTTTTACGTCGAATTCGGATATTATTCGAATTCGAATGTATTCAAAAAATTCGGATACGGATATTAAATTTAACATTCGTTCGAATACGGATACGAATTCAGATGTAGATGAAAATTTTCGAATTTTAATTCGAATATTGATAAATTTGCTTCGTATTCGCTCTGTTTACATCCCTACTCTCCTCGCATTTTCTTCTTGACCCTGTTGTTCATTCCAGCCAAGGAAGACGACGAACCCTTTGACGACGATGAACCCTTTGATGACGATGACTCCTTTGATACACCTTTCGTCAATGACAAGGACGTTGTTGGCCTCACCACCATTAACAACCTCCTCCTCCACATGCTACCAACTACACCCTCCTCCTCCTCCTCCCCCGCATTGTTGGCCCTATAGGGTTTCCTACATCTTTCAATCACCCTTCTTTCCCTGTTTCTCCTCCTCCATGTGCTGTCGCTTGCCATAGGGGCACTAGTAGCCTCCATCGGTGTTGTTCGCCCTTCCCCTCCTTTGGTGTTATTGTTAGTGTCCTTCACTGGTTCTCTTTTGCTTTCCCATACATGATCAAGAGGTGTTTCTACCTTAGCAACTATTTATTGCTCTTTTTTTGTTTCTTTCCTTATTCTCTAACCATTGAATAGGGATTCTACTACCTATTTACTACTGTGCCACCCTTATTTAGCGTCGGATCTATGTGTTTCTTCTTAGATCAGATCTTCACGGTGAGCACTAACAATGGACGTAGAGGTGGCCAGGGCCGCACTTCAAGGAAAGGACACACTTCTGTAGCCAATTGGAGGAACTGATGTTGTGAGTATTGTGGTCGCTCCAATCATGTGTCAGATACCTACATAAGTGTTGGGCAAAGTTGGACAAATTTTATTGGGCATCGCATGCGTATGAGCGTGGTTGATACCTACACTAGTGATATAGTCACATCAGAGCTGGTTGTCATCCTTCTAGATGAGTATAAGCACTATCTTCATTTTCAGACA
The DNA here is from genome assembly GCA_024699735.1 of Posidonia australis. Lineage (NCBI taxonomy): Eukaryota > Viridiplantae > Streptophyta > Magnoliopsida > Alismatales > Posidoniaceae > Posidonia > Posidonia australis. The sequence goes on along the minus strand of JAMKQA010056498.1, from coordinate 24,133 downwards.
TTTTAGACTTCTAATACTACTACATCTACAATAGGTACTAGTACGTATCTAGTCTCTAAGGATAGTTCCTCGATTTTAGATTCAAGAGTCATCACCTACATGATTGGTAATCATGATTTCTTTTCTAGATTATCACAATTATTTGACATAAGTTCTGTATCTATTGCTAATGGAGGTCAATGTTCAATGATTGCGGTTGGTTCTATTCAGGCTTCTTTCTATTTGTCATTGGATAAAGTTCTTTATATTCTCGATTTTCCTATTAATCTTCTGTCTATTAGTGCCATCACAAAAATCCTGTTTTGTTATGTGACTTTCTTTCCATATCATTGTGTTTTTTAAGGCCTGCAGACACAAAAGAGGATTCTTGAAACTAGGGACTAGCTTTAACTATCATTTGTATTGGGTTTTCAGTATTACATTGTTTTTGTGGATGATTAGTTTAATGTTTTATGGGTTTATTTGCTTAGAGATAAATCTCATGTATCTACTGTAATAATTTTTTTCTTCAATGAAATAAAGACTTAGTTTTTTACTACTAGTTTCTTTTGCACTAAGAATGCTTTGGAGTATGTCCAGTCTGAATTTTTTGAGTTTTGTGCTTCTCGTAGTATTTTATGCCCGACTTCTTATTCCTATACCTCACAGCAAAGTAGGATTGCTGAGCGTAAACATTGATATATTTTAGATGTTATGCGTACTCTTATGGTTCATATGAATATTCCAAATTGTTATTAGTCTGACGTTCTTACTACTACTTGCTTGATTAACATGTTGGTGTCAATTGTTCTTTTTTGGGGTCATCTGTCTTCATTGTTTGAGTCCTAATGAGAGTGGTTTTCATCATTCTTCTAGAATGTTTTGTTGTGTTTGTTATATTTAGCACCTAGACTTGACAAGTTAGCCCTTAAAATTCTCAAGTGTATCTTTGTGGGGTATTCTAGAACTTAAAAAGAGTATCATTGTTACTGTCTACAATCACGTAAGTACTTGGCCTATATGCTAATGTCACGTTTTTTTGGATCATTTCCGTTCTTTCCTTTTGACACACTTGTGATTTCTACATTTATACCCCTTTCTATCCTTGTGGATGGTTCCACCAGTCCCACCTCGGTGAGTGTGTCGCCTCTCATAGTTAGTTATACTGAGTCTCGCCTTTTGCAGGTTTATTGTCGACGCCAACAGGGAGACTTAACTACTTTAGCTTAGGTTGATATTACTTTTGTTTCTGCAAGTCAGCTACCTTTTAACCTCCATTGCCCCATTCCCTTATGTCATGGTAAGTGTTATTTTACCTCACATCTCATTTCAAATTTTGTTTTCTATTATCATCTAAGTCTAGTTTTCTATAAGTTTGCCTTGTTCATTTCTATTGAAATTGTATCTAGAAACTACTTAGAGGCTTTACTGTTATTGTACTAGAAAACTGCTATGGATAATGAGATACAAGTGTTACTGACACGAGATACCTAGGAGTTTGTCAGCTGTCCACATGACTCAGTAGTTGTTAGTTGTCGGGTGTTTGTTATCAAACACAAATCAGATGACTTTATTGAGAGATATAAGGCTTGTTTGGTAGTTAGAAGATTTACACAGACATATGGTATTGATCATGCATAGACTTTTTCATCTGTTGCTTGTTTGAATTCCATCCATGTTTTATTGACATCTTCTCTCAATCAGAATTGGGAGATACATTAATTGGATGTAAAGAACGTTTTTCTGTATGATGATCTATCTAAGTAGATTTTGATGGAGTAACTTCCTAGATATGTTGTTTAAGGGGAGAATATAGTGTATTACCTGAAGAAAGCTATATATGGTCTTAAATAAAGTCCTAGATTTTAGATGTTGTGTTGTTGATCACTCTATCTTTATCAAGAAAACAAAGAATGGGTATGTGATACTCGTTGTTTATGGTGATGACATTTTGCTTATGAGTAGTGACACAGTAGGTATTGAAGAGACGAAGATATATCTAGGAAGTCACTTTGTCACCAAAGATATAGGACAACTAAGTATTTCTTAGAGATTAAGTTTGCCTATCAGAAAAACAAACTCGTGCTATCACAGAGATAATATGCACATAATCTATTACTACAGGAGTTAGGCTTGTTGGAGTGCACGAGTTGTCCTAAATCTAGATTTTTGGGATGATTTTTTTGAGCTTTTGGAGGATCCAAACAGATATAAGAGACTGATTGGCAAACTTATCTACTTTGATTGTAGGCTTACTGAATCAATTTATGCATGAACCTAGAGTGGTTCATTGGATAGGAGCCCTTCATGTGCTTCCTTACATCAAAAGAATTCCAAGGAAAGGATTATTCTATGAGAACTATGGACATTTGAATGTGGAGGCTTTTTCTGACTTTAGCTATGTAAGAGAAAGATGATAGGAAATCTACTTTTGGTTACTGTACTTATATTGGAAGTAATTTGGTCACTAGGCACAGTAAGAAGTAAAATTTAATTTTTCATTTTGGTGTAGTGGTAGAATACTAGTCTATGGCTTAGACTGTTTGTGGGATGGTGTGAGTGTGACTATATCTATGTACTATGATAATCAAGTAGTAATCTTCATTGTAAATAATCCTGCATTCCACAAGCACACAAAGCATATTGAAGTTGATTGTCACTTCGTTAGAGCACACAAAGCATATTGAAGTTGATTGTCACTTCGTTAGAGCACACAAAACATATTGAAATTGATTGTCACTCCGTTGGAGATTTAATTGTGAGAGAAGTCATATTCACTCTTTATGTTCCCTCGACTGAAGAACTTGTAGATAACTTTACTAAAGGATTAGGAATTGATGTGTTTGAGTCTTTATGTAATAAGTTAGACATAGTGGACATATATGTTTCAAATTGAGGGAAAGTGTTAAATAGATTATTATATTAGTGGGTATATGGATATCTATATATCTTGTCTCATTATGGCTTTATATATATGTAATCTTCTCCTTTAGCAATAAATTACTTTTTGTTTCTCATTCAACAAAATTAATTTATACTATTTTTTCCAATTGATAGGTTGTTTAATGAATATGAAGATCATGACTTCGCTAGAACGGGAAGTGCTGCTACAGAGAAGGTTTGATCTCTTCCAGTCTTTTTCTGCTTTAGCTAAACATGTGAAAGCATCTGTTCTTATTTGTGCTGTTCCATTGGGTTTTTAATTATCCATATAGTAGTTCTATTATTGGTAAATTATTTTGTAGTTCTTACTTGTTACAAGACATCCCTAGTATAAACATTATCTAAATGTAAAGCTTTCCATAAGTTAAGGACAATGCTTTAAAGAAGCTTGCAGTTATTTTGTGACAACATGCTTGTTATGAATGTATGTGGATCACATTCAGAATATTTACGTAGTTAACTATTGTTTGGTAAATGATCTGTTCAGGTGGAACTGAAGGAAGGGCCCTTGGAACAATTCACACATGAAATGGAGCCATTCTTACGCAAACAGGGGATGCCTGTTCGTTTGAATAAAGGTTTGATATTTCTGTTTTTATTTTCTGAGAATGCAAAGAGCCAAGTAATAAATATGTTTTCCTGGTTACGTGCAGGGGTGATAGAATTAATTTCCGACTTTGTTGTGTGTGAGGAAGGGCAACCTTTGTCCCCTGAATCAGCACGCATACTGGTATTTTGCCTTTTGCTACTTGATTTTTACAAATGGTATTGAGTTGATAGATGCTAGTTATCAGTTAACACATCATACCTTGCTTCTTACATCGTTCATTGCAAAATAAATAAAAATGATAAAGATATCAAAAAAGGGAAAAGCTTGTGAATCTAGTTTTGAAAAGAATAATTAGTTATCATGACTGTTAACATATACACATTTGAAATCTCTACTTTTGTTTCATCATTTCACTCACATTTAATATCCTTGTTTTACAGCGTTTGCTTGGGATAAGAATGGCCACCTTCCGGGTCCACCTTGTTTGTAGGTGGAGCCCAGACGACTTTGAAGTCTACCGAGAAGGCCTTGATCTTTCTGACATCGACTCTTCATAACTTCCACGGCCCACCATGTAAGCTCCAGGTTGATATTTCCATAGCCCTGACTGAAATTGCGAAGTGGTGTTATGTCTTCCGTGGCGGTGATGTTGTTGTGCAAACAAGCACAAAATTTTGTTACCATGACTTGTGCTACAAAAGTCTAGAGGTTAATGTCACTGCAGAAGTTTATCAGCTAGTGCCATATAATTGACATGCAAAATCAGTTGTTTTTTTGGGTTCCTGTACCTATATGCAATTCCTGTACTCAGTGATATGGTGTGTATGCAGTGCGTTACCACTAGTTTGTGTAATGATGTGGAATCCATCATTTGCATGTGATCACCGACTATAATATCAAGTTTGTTACTCTTAGTCATTGAACATTCTAATCGCCGAGTCGTCTATTTGCTGGATTCCATGTTGAATAAGAAGGTAAAGCAAATACAAAGGAAAACCTTTTAGTTTCCCATACATTCAGAGTTTGAATTAAGCTCTTTTACACTACTAATCCTGTTTACCCCAGTTGAGATAAGCTATTTTGGTTTCCGTTTTCCTAGGCTCCCTGAAGGTGATGTAGAATGTGGCTTTGAAGGTTTTGCATCATTAGTTTTACTTAATCTCAGCAACTATAATGGGATTTGTTCTAAGATCTGAGTACATCCCTCGACAGTTATCCATGAGACCATGACATCCCTTAAGCTTTTGGCAAAGTAAAGCAAATTACTTTTACCGAGTTTTGCTTTATAGAAGTCAAGCCTGCATTTCATTTTTGGGAATCTCGTCAGTAAGAGTGGTTGAAAGATTCACAGCTTAGCAAGTGAGGAAATTTATTAGTAAAATATTATAATGCTATCCTATCTCTATTGTATGTTGGCCATTGCTGTCCCCCAAGTTCAACTTGTGCAGTGCACAAGGAACACCCAACCTGATGTCGGTTTCACTGGGTTTGACTTGTGGCGCTTGGTTCCCTCTGTTTCAAACTATGGGCCGTTCCATGTGCAGCATCGCAAAAGCCAACATTCTCATCGTCCATTGCTCTATTATATATGTACTCCTAGTACCATCACAGTGTGTACTACAATACTACCAGTGACAGTGCCTTGTTTCCTTTCAAAAAAATAAAAATAAAAACACAAAACATTGCCTTGGTCTTGCAATGGCACACTTGAATCCTTACGGTGTGGATCTGCCGGCGGTGCCGGAATGGTTGAACAAAGGCGACAACGCATGGCAAATGGCGGCAGCCACATTGATCGGCATCCAGAGCATGCCGGGCCTCGTCATTCTCTACGGCAGCATCGTCAAGAAGAAGTGGGCTGTCAATTCAGCTTTCATGGCCTTCTACGCTTTCGCTGCGTCCTTCATCGTCTGGGTACTCGTTGCGCACCGCATGGCGTTCGGCGACAAGCTCCTGCCGTTCTGGGGTAAGGCCGGCATTGCCATCGGCCGAGATTATCTTATCAACAGGGCCAATATGCCGGAGTCGGTACATCTCTTTAGAAACGGCACCGTAGATTCCGCCACCACCGAGCCATTCTACCCAATGGCAAGTCTCGTGCATTTCGAGTTCATGTATGCTGCCATTACACTAATACTTTTGGCGGGGTCGCTGCTTGGTCGCATGAACATCAAGGCGTGGATGGCCTTTGTGCCTTTGTGGCTCATCTTCTCCTACACTGTTGGTGCTTTCAGCCTTTGGGGTGGCGGGTTTCTTTACCATTGGGGTGTCATTGATTATTCCGGCGGATACGTCATCCACGTCTCTTCCGGCACTGCTGGATTCGTCGCTGCCTATTGGGTAAGGGAGAGCCAAGATTCTAATTTACCTTCATGTCACCACGAGCCAAACACATGATTAATTTGTTCGTCGATCGTAATTTGGTCCATATTAACAATATTCCATAGCTTGTGGTTTGATAGATTATTGTGCTCAGGTGGGGCCGAGGTTGAAGTGTGACAGGGACAGGTTCTCCCCCAACAACATCTTGCTCATGCTCGCCGGAGCGGGGCTTCTATGGATGGGTTGGGCTGGTTTTAATGGTGGGGCTACTTATGCGGCGGGGATCGTCTCTCCCATTGCCATCCTCAACACCAACATCTCTGCAGCCGCTAGTCTTTTGGTGTGGACCAGCTTAGATGTGTTCTTCTTCGGTAAACCTTCTGTGATCGGTGCCGTTCAGGGGATGATCACGGGTCTAGTCTGCATTACTCCCGGAGCAGGTCTGCACATGCACTTCACAATTTACACGCCATGCACATTTTTTTGCGGCAGGGACGGATGATGGATGATCTCTTCCTAACTTTACTAAAAAAAAAACTGCAGGATTGATACAAGGTTGGTCGGCCATAATAATGGGGGCCTTTGCTGGTAGTATCCCCTGGTTCACCATGATGATTCTACACAAGAAGTCTCCACTTCTACAGAAGGTAATTGACACTATTAAGTATTTTTTTAAAAAAGTAATCATTTTCTTAGTCTTGTATTTGACAAGTATGTACTCCACTCGCAATCAATTGGGTTGGAGTTGTTTTGAGTTTGATGCACAGAACTCTACTATGATGGGATACTAATAGTTGTCCAAATAAATTGACCCAGGTGGATGACACACTGGCAGTGTTCCACACACACACGGTGGCTGGGGTCCTCGGTGGAGTCCTCACCGGTCTCTTCGCCGAGCCGGAGCTCTGCAATATCATTCTACCATTGTCTGGATTGAAGGGCTTGTTTTACGGCGGGGGCGTACTGCAAATTGTGAAGCAGGTGATGGGGGCGGCGTTTGTGATCGTGTGGAACGTCTTCATGACGACCGTCATACTATTCACAGTGAAGCACTTCACACCATTGAGGATGACCGACGAGCAGCTGATGATCGGAGACGATGCGGCCCACGGTGAGGAGGCGTACGCGCTCTGGGGGGACGGGGAGAAGTATGACGCGACGAGGCAGGCGACGATGCACCCGGAGGAGATGCTGCAAGCCACGACGATCACTGCTGCAAGAGGTGTTACCGTCCAATTGTAGTGGTTGGAGACGTTGATCCAAGTAGTAGCTGTTCTTAGTTTTTTGCATGCATGTCTTGAACACGTATCACCCAACGACGGGGGCATATAATTGGGTGGTTTAGATGTATTTGGAAATCACAACACAAAGTAGTTTTCTTTTTTAAAATTTTAAAAATGAACATAGAGTAGATTTTAGAGGTGAAAATAGGAGTCTAGATCAGTTCCCTCCTTGGATGGACTCGCTCCGTGGATGGAACCCTAAGCACCCATGAGCAATCCTTTTCTTCTGTTCCTACCCTTGTTCTTGCCTCGACTGGTCTCTTATCCATTCCAATGTTGGAGGGCGAGGTTCGACCCAATGGCATATCACCTCTTCAGGCACTAGATGGAAGTCCAACTTCACCTCGTCCTATTAGTGCCCCTGTGTCCTCCATTCTCCTGTGTACTATCAATATCCCTCATGCTAGCGCTTGTGTGATTGAGGTCCCTTGCTATGCACCTCAGTCATTTGGTTACACACCCCACATCACTACCACCATCGAGTTAGTGTATCCGATAGCACCGACAAGGCAAGGATTACACCCCCTATAGGGAAGGCCTCGACGATTAGATCGGGAGTTCACTCCGTTGGTCAAACCGTTGTTCCTCAGGTTTTCGGAAATTTGTATTGCACTATCCAACACCACCAACTCTTCTGCCAGTGTGGTATGAAGCGAATCTGTATTGTAGTTACCATCGGGTCATGGGACACTTGATGGATAGTTGCTTCACTCTCTGGAATGCCATACAGGACCTCATTGACCATAAGGTCATAATCATCAACACCAAAAATGTATGGTCTACACCTGCCCAAGCACAAGCACAAGCATAAGCACACCTTAGTATAGTCAGCCAATCTCTCCCCCAGCATGCAAATCCAAGAGCGCCTAGAACCATAGGGGTTCATTCTCTCTTTCTTGCTAGCCCTGGCACACCCCTGCTAGACCCTTCCGATCTCATCCATCATGTCTCTACACCTTTTCCCGCTCAGTTGTATCAGTCTTTCCTCGTGGGTTTGAGGTCCATCGTCAACATAATCCACTTGACTATCAAGTTAGAGCGCACAATCACGTAGCCTATCGTGCAATCATTCCCATCCACCCTATCTGTCTTGAAGCAAGATCTTAGTCGATTTTCACCCAACCCCTCCAACTAACTGCCTACCCAGTAGCACCCTCCATCAACCCACCTGTAACCCAACTAGAGCTGGCGGCTTGTATGCCCTTGGTCATTAATTTGACTAGAGATACCCACCGTGTCCCGTATGACTACGCCACAGAGATGTCTGCGGAAATCATGCGGTTCGGAAGGATGTACAAACCCCCAACTTCGGTCCCCAAGCCAAGTCATCCAACACCACCCCCACCACAGCAAGCAGGCCAACCCGTATGTATGTTCTGTGCCAATAGAATACAATACTTTGGTCATTATAGGCCAGAGAAAGGATAAAGACTCCTGTTACGCATAGGGAAGGTGTTAGGCACCCCCATATGCTCGAGAAATTGATCTTTCTAAGCTTTTCGTTTGCTTATGTGTCGCCAATGCAAATGTGTGCTTGCTTATGCCTAAGAATGTATGCTTTCTAAGCATAGAATGAATGTCACATGTCATGCCAATGTAAGTATGAATGAGATGGAAAATTCAGAAGAAAATCATGTAATGCAAGTAAAAAATATGTGAGAATACAGAAATCAATTACACTAGAAAGAATGAAAAACAAATACCATAAGGTGGCAAATGTAGGCATTGGAATGCCAGTTAATGTACACCCTTAGGCGATAAAATATCATGCAAAAGTCCTAAATACACAGAAAGTAATTAAGCAAATGCAAGCTAAAACATAAAAGTGCGGAAACAGTAAATGCTCATGAAATTTGTTAAAGAGGTAAAGCCACAATGTGGTCAATGCAGGTAATTGAATGCCATTTAATGTACGCTCTTGGGCGATATGAAAACCAATATAAAACAAAATCACAAAATTAGTGTAATATCATGAAATGTTGTGAAAGGAGCAAACTCAGTTCAATGTAAACAATGTAGACATTAATATGTTAATTAATCTATGCCCTTGGGCGATAAATGGGAATGCATAAAAGAAAGAACATCAGAAATCAAAATGACGATTAGAAGATCAAAAGAAGACTAGAGCAAGAAAACTAGAAAGAACTCTACAACTGTCTAAGCTCAAAATCTTCACACTGGCAATTCTCACTTGCAAGACTCGTATAGTGGATCCACCAGGCAGAGCCGTTGACTGCATCCGTGTCGACGATCCGTCAAGAGGATTTGTCGACACAAATCGTTAGAGAAATCCACATGGCCCCTTGCCAATCTAGAAAACAAAGTTCGATTGAAAACCTTATTGGATCAAAATAAAAAGCTCAAAGCTTGATCGGAAAAGCAAGAATGTAACAAGAGGAGCATAATGATGCAATTAAAACACAAAATGGAGCTCTGGACCTCTCCACCCATCCAGTTCGTAGTCGTTGGGTTTCGACCGTCACTTCCAGCCATGGAGACCGACTGTGATGAATGGGAATCCTCTCGGTGGGACTAGAAGAGAAAGGAGAAAAGCAAAAAAACATGACGCAAGATGCTATGTATGAGTAAGGCATGATGCAGTACATCTCCCGATCAAATTCGTTGTGGATGGGTTCCATCGACGATTGAACTTGTGAGCTTAGTCCACGAACTCTAGCGAGGTAATCCATGAGTTCCAGAGGGTTGTGGGAATAGCGAGGGAGAGATGGAAGCTATCAAAACATGAATGCATGCTATGCACGTTGTCCATTGTCCTCATCACACTTCACCGGCGATGAGGACGTACAATGTGTGATCGGTGATTAAACCAGTGATGAATGATGGAAATCATGCAAGAAAACTACAACGAGGCATCATAGAAGCAAGAGGTGATGTAGACACCCACAACAGATAAGAAAACCTACTAGTGATGGCGTCTACTTGTTCCATTGGTCGTTGATGGTTCATTCCAAGTTGAGGATGCTTGGTGGTGTCTGAAGGCAGTCAGTGGAGGTCCCTTGAGATTGGAGGATGGCTAGAAGTGTGTTGCAAAGATGTTTGCTAGGCTGAGCGAAGATCGGGAGGCTCCGTGTCCACTGGCTAGTCTCATGGAGGCTCAGACGTGATGGATGTCCAAAGGCTGAAGTTTGGCTCTAGTGCTGGAGGTGATGATGTTGAATGTGAAGTGGCTGATCGGACAATTGCAAGGATTGTGGAGTATGTGTAGGCACCTCGATTTTGAGGTGACTCGTTGATGGATCCAGTGGCGATGAATTCAGATCTTGCTTTCCAAGAATCCAAAATCTTCCAAGTGCATTAAACCAACCTAGAGCCATAGGTTAGACTCTAGAAGTAAATCCAACATCCTATTTAGTACATTTAACCGACATAGCTGATTGACACACTTTTTCAGTACATTTGGGTAGCACACTAGTATGGCATATCTGATTGGAGCATTAAGCTAGCACACATGACTGGAGCATCTAGCTGGCGCACCAATGTGGAGCACCTAACAAGGGCACTTCACTAGCGCACCTGCCTAAATAAGCCCCAACCATTATACTCATATTCTGCTATTGCTTTCACTGGCACACTTGGTTTTGGGTGGAGTCTTTTGGTTTCTTGAGTCCTTAAAACTTCCAAAAATCCCAAGATCATTCTCTATATAAGTCTTAGGTAGCCATTGGTGAAAGAGGTTGGAAAAAGAGAGAGAGGAAGAGCTTTTGCACCTTAGCACTCAAAACACCCACGGCCTAGCTTCTGTCCATAGCCAAGACTTCCACCTTTGAGCAAGAAATCACCCACTTAGTATAGGGAAAAACCCATTCACCCATACCTTCTACAAAGCCCCTCATCTTGCATCACTTGGAGGCAACTTGGGAGGAAGGAGATATCTGTTTTCTTCAGCCACTAAAGTCATCTTAAGCCACTAGTGGGGGAGAACAAGAACACAACAATTAGGTAAACATTCAACCCTTCATGTAGCTAGGCTAAATTTATGAGGTATAGGGTTTCTTTTCATGGATATAGGCTTATTTTGGGGAAATTCTTCATAATGAATATGCTGAGTTTTATGTTTGTTGGACCATGTTTATAAAGCATGACACTCTCTTGGAACATGTTTTTATATAACTATGCCTATCATGCGTTATTCTTATGTTCATCATGATGAATCATATGTTTGATGAGATATATGCTTGCCTCTCTTGTCCTTTGTTCTACTGAATCTTATGGATATGCAATATTTGGTGGGTTCATGGCATGTTTTATTGGTGCTTTGATAATGCAAGAGGACTGATTTCATAGGTTCATAATCCCTTGGCATGCCTTTACTTTATGCTATATTTAGTTTTTCCCTTTCATCCATGTCACTTCCCTTGTATATTTTTGGTTTTGATTTTGTGCATTAGCTATAGCTCTATGGTTTTTTATCAAGATAGAATGAGTGGTCTTATGTGAGGCTTCTTGCCCTTGAGCACAAGATTCATTTCATGGCATCATGGATTATCATCCCTTCCTTTATGGCTTTATGGAAAAGAGGTGAACTCATGTGTGTTTAAGGCTTCTTTTGCCATCTAGGATGAGTTTTCAGACAGTTTTGAGCATATTTACAAGATTTCATATAGGCATGGTACACCAGTCAGTCACTGTTTGTTTTGAAGTTTCTAGGTCTCACCTCAGTGATGCACAGAACTGGCACATATAACTGGTACACTGACCTGGCGCACCAGACAGGAGTACCATTTAGGCACACCTGTCTGGCGCACCTGCCTGTTTTAGTGCACAAATAGTGGTTTTTTGGTATATTATTTAGCATGGTTCTCGATTTATTTCTTGTGTGCTCTCCTAGATATACCAGGACCATACTTGCACGATTTCATACTCATATTTGCATGATAGCCTAGATTTTGCATGTAGCAAAGTGAGGACGCTAGCTACTTAGTGTTAGTGGACCCATGACCATGTCGGTGTAGTATCTTTGCACCGATGCTTGGTTCACAACTTGAGTAGTATTTCATAGCATTAGGACACACCCCATAGTCCCTCTACTCATATTTAGCATAAGGCACAACATGCATATAACAAAACATCGGATATCACCCTTGGGTGTATAGAAACAGGCTGTAAAACCAACATAGCCAAATAAGTGAATGAAAAGTCATGAAAGACCGACTCATCGGGCACACAGGATGCCTAATACCTTCCCCGTATGTAATAGAGATCCTTACCCAACCTTTTGGTTCGTGATAACCTTTTCCATTGGCACGAATCATGTGTATTTGCATAGTTTTCGTTGTTTTACAATAGTTTTCCTTGTCTCCCGTTTTTAAGTAGATTAGGTGGCGACTCCTACATTTCATTGTTTTTATCACCTTTTGCCATGACCTTGCTAGTCCTCGCGCATTTGGCCTTTCGCGCCACGCACAAGGCTGTCGTCGGCATGGTTATAGGAATTGGTGACTCTACTGGGGATACCAGATCCTGGCTTTCATTTTGGCCTTTCTGTTTGCTTTGGTTATTTTTTCTTGCTTGCTTGTTTCTTATTGTGACCATGCCTGCCCGGGAATCTGACGTGGAGTCGTACCAGAGGGAGGAGGCCACAGTCATGCTAGGGTGGCAAAGGCGTAAGATAAGATAAAAGATTGGAGTTACCACTTAGTCTTTTAAGGGAAAGACGAGGAAAACCTGTGACCATACCGGTGGAACCCTTGCACGGCTCTCCCCCTACTGGGTGCGTGGAAACACACGAGGAGACTCGATATGGTCACGGCGAAGATGGTGAATCTGGAGAAGAAGACTGGACTCAGAGACACCAAGGGAAGATAGAAAGGATAAGGAAAGGAGTCGCCACCTAGTCTTTTAATGGAAAGACGAGGAAAACCAAAAACACAAGAAAACTGAGAAGCATAATGTATGTGTGTGCTCCGTGCCTAATGGACAATGCACAAGTGAATGTGGGCCAGAGAAAGGGTAAGAATTCTGGTTACGCATGGGGAAGGGGTTAGGCACCCCCATGCGCCCGAGAAAACTCGATCTTTCTAGGTTTCCTACTTGTCAAGGGTCAATTAAATGTGTGTTTGCTTATTCTAAATGCTCATGCTAAATGTGACTGAAAACTTGCCAAATCCAAGAGAAGAAATGAAGTAACGAGAAAAAGTTAATCCGAGGGTCAAATGTAGGCATTGAGAATGCCGCTTTACTGTAAGCCCTTGGGGGATGAGGAAAATCGTGAAAATCGAGAAATTCTCGGAAAGTGTCTCACAAATCAGCGGAAATTTGGATAAATTCGAGAAAATCAAAAAGGAGAAAATAATCCTCATTTCGGGACAATGTCGATTTTGATAAGCCTTTTAATATACGCCCTCGGATGATGGAAAGCCAAAACTAATCTAAAGGCGAAAACTGCGAGAAATCCGGGAAACGGTGAGAAAACCAAGCTCGAAAAGAGTTAGAAAAGCGTGCACAATGTAAGGAAGAAAAGGCAAGAAAACTTGCAAGAAAGATGCGAAAAAATAATGCAAAATGCATGTGTAATTTAATTAAGTGATTTGAATTAGGGTTTTTGGGTTTGGTTATTTTAGGTTTTTATGGTTTTAATTAAGTTTAAATGGGTTTAAATGGATTTGGTTAATTGATTTATGTTTTGGATATGATTAATTTGAAATTTAGATTTAATTAATTTTTACTTGATTTAATTAAGAATTTTGTTTAAATTTTGATTTAATTGGTTTTTATTAAGGATTTGATTTTGATTTTGATTTAATTGGTTTTTTGCTTAAGTTTGGATTAGGGTTTTTATTTAATTAGATTTAATTTTCAATGGATTTTATTGAGTTTTACTTGATTAGGGTTTTTGCTGAATTCATTTGATTTTAACTGGTTTACATGTATTTTACTTGATTTTGATTTTAATTAGGGTTTTCACTTAATTAATTTGGATTTTAAATAGTTTAAATGGATTTTATTTGATTTTGGTTTTAATTAGGGTTTTCACTTAATTAATTTGGATTTTGGCTGGTTTAAATGGATTTTATTTGATTATGGTTTTAATTAGGGTTTTCACTTAATTAATTTAGATTTTGACTGGTTTAAATGGATTTTATTTGATTAGGGTTTTAATTAGGGTTTTAATTAATTAATTTTGATTTTGACTGGTTTAAATGGATTTTATTTGTTTTTTGGTTTTAATTAAATATTTTATCTTGATTAATTTGAATTATAATGTCTTAAATGAGGTTTATTTTAATTTGGATTTTTAATTATGGGTTTTTGCTTAAATATGGTCAGAGTGGACTTGTGTGGCCTTAAATGGGCTTGTGTGGAGCGAGGGTTTAGGTGGAGTTAGGGTTTAGGTGGTGGTCGCAACCAGAGCATCTTTTCAGAGGAACCTGCTGCCAAGTGACTACAAAATTAGGGTGTTTACATCTATCCTTTGCTTTGGCTGCTCCCCCTTTTTTATAGCACAAGTTGTGCCTTGTTTGCTTTTTTTAAGCATGCTTTTTGTATAATGGGTGTTTTTTTTTACACATTTGCTATGTCACCACTTTTGCATATGACATGCACATGCCTTTTGTGTGTTGATTGGTGTTTGCTTTGGATGTTTTCTTCCCCCTTTTCACTTACCATCATTAGGAGATTAGAGACATGTTTTCCTCCCCTATTGGTTAATAAAAAAAACACATAAAAGTAAAAATAAATAAATAAGGCAAACTAGTGACAAATTGCAAATTTTTCCCAAAGGTTTAATAAATTTGCAAGTAAAAGACTTAAAGCATATTTTGCATCCATCATATAGGGCATGCTTCTTCTCCTCTCTTGAGTCCACCTACAGTTTGCGAAGGACATTCCCGGGTTTCTCATTCTATGACTTTGGCGTGGGGTGAGATATCGGTCTGTCCCCCCTTATCCGGGGTTGTGCTGGTGTTAGTAAAGGATACAGCCTACTGCTCTGGGAGAGTATAAGACCCCGAATGCACCACCCGTTCACTACCTAAGCTTTAGTAAGGATTTAGAGCGGGAACCTTTACTTTCTAACCTTGAGTCGGAGACCCATTTACCCTTGTGTGAATACGAAGTAGACGGCTTGTTAGGACACCCCTAGATTGTGAGAGAGCGCATATTAGAAGCATTCATGCATTTGCACTCATACCACCATAAACATTGCATCATCTTTTCTAACTTGATTCTTGTTTTTGTACAATTAGTCAGTACCAGTTAGTGTGCGAGTTTCTTAGTTGAAGCTTGAGGTTTCCTTTCACTGACACCCGGTGTGACCTAGTTTTCGACCACATCTCTTGAGTTATTTGTCACTTTTGACGATAGCTCGTCCTAGACTTCACCCTCTTGTTCCCAGCTGCAGTCTGATCCATACCCGCTCATGGTCCGCCATGGCCCACTAAACCAGCGAGCTTCATTCCTCTATTGACCAGGAGGAGGTCCCTGTTTCGGTCCCCCTTCCTTTGTATCAGTTTCTATCATCTCTGCTGTCTCCACCTTTGCCCTAACATCTGGAGGACTCCCCTATACCTTGGTGGGACCTCCACCATCTCAGTATCGTGCCCCTGTGGCCACTCTACCTTTGGGCTCATCATCTTGGTCATTTGCTGCCTTTAAGGCTCCAACTGTCGAGTCTATTGCCATGACCATCTCCCAGACTCCAGGAGTTTTCACCACCCCTTCTCAGGACTATATGTCTTCAAGCACCCAACCGACTGTGGCTGTTCCTGTAGTAGCTTCCTCTCAATTCAGAAAATTGAGTTTCCAGGTTCCTGACGCATCCGTTCCTTTTCCAATTCCATCTTTTGGAACTGCAACTGATGATCCCGTGACCGTGCAACTGCAACAAATGGTGGCTCTCGCTTAGTAGTTGCGGGGATTAGCACTTGCACTCCAACCTTTTTTAGGTTCGTCCTTTCCAACTCTCGAGTTGTCTTTGCAACCAACCCTAGGACCACAGGTTTCACCTACCGCACTACCCCTACAACCGTCGTCGTCCCTTGTTTCCTTAACGATAGGGGCATCGACATTAACTTCTGCAGTACCACCTCAGTATCCACCATAGCATGTATCTCCATTATTTGGTGGCCAGCCTTCTAGGATGGCTGGAGCACAGCCGGCTATGAGCATAGTTCTAGGGGTTGTTTCGGTCTAACAGCTCTTACTCCTGCATTCCTCACCTCTTGTAGCACCACCCCCTACCCTTTCTTCACACTTATATCAGACACAAGATTCATTTTTTGCACCTCAGCCCACAACACCCATGGACGGGTACACCGACCATCCTGCTGTGGCACCAGATGGTGGAATGGTGGATCCAGAGGAGCCCTTAGGGGCAACCCATACGGTGTATGCGTCACCCGTGTCAGCTGCATAATCCACGACAATAGTAGCTCCAGACGCTCTCCATGCGAGGGTAAATGATTTGGAGCGAACACTCTGACAAGTGCAAGGTGGGGACCGTTAGTCCTATTAATTCCAAGACCTCTGTTATTTCCCAGAGGTGACTCTCCCTCCGAATTTTCATATTTCAGAATTCGAGAAATGTAATGGTAGAGGCTACCTGATCTCACACCTCAAAGCTTATTGCGGAGACCTTGCTCAGCTTCAGGCTGATGAGAGGTTGCTTATTCGCTTATTTCAGAAGAGTCTTACGAGGCTCGCATTGAAATGGTTCACTTCCCTCGACATGGCCACCATCAAGACTTAACACGATCTCACATAAGCGTTCCTCGAACAGTATTCCTTTAACCTGGACCTAGTCCCATAGTGGGAGGACTTGGTCGCAGTTAAGCAGAGGTCCCAAGAAACATTTGGAGAGTATGTGGGACAATGGCGATCCTTGGCTTCACAAGTCAAAGATAGACCCTCCGATGAGGATTCTATCAAGATTATGATTCGAGGAGCACAACCAGTAGTCGGAGCCCTGCTCAGCATACAACCAGTTACTACCTTTTCAGCTTTGCTTCGGACGGGTGCCTGTGTTGAGAGTTCTCTACGCGACGGCAGTTTTCCAGCACTCTACATTTGCCAAGCAAGCTACTTCCTCACATAGTAGCACTAGCAGCAGCAACAATAACAACAACCCTAACGCCAATCCACCCAAGAGGCAGGATCCCTCCAAGAATTGCAGTCTCTTACATTAGATCCCCTGCTGCACCAGTAAATGTCCATCTGCCCCCTTAGCGCCAAGTAGTTTATGCACCCACACCCACACCTAGAGGACCTCATGCATCACACATCACTCCCACTATCACTCTAGTATACCCTACCCCGTTGGTTAGGATGCGCCCGCCATTGGCACATCCACAACCTAAGCGACAACGTCATGATAGGCGCCACTATACTCCTTTGGTGGAGCTTTTGAGCATGATTTTTTCAAGAGTCGTATCCCTATTGAGGCTTCCTGAAATTCACCCGCCACTAAGTCAGCTTCCAACATGGTATAATACAAACGCGTTCTGCAATTTCCATCGAGTCGCAGGCCACTCGTCGGATAATTGCCTCACACTAAGGGACGTTATCCAGGACTTGATTGACTAGAAGGTCATTGTGATTAGCACACAGGCGGCAGGCCCAGTGCCCGCATCGACGGTCGCACAAGCACCTCCAGCACATCCCAACATTGTTGTCCAGCCTTTACCTCAGCATTCAACCCCGAGAGCATCAGGTCCCTCGGGAGCCAATTCCATCTTTCCTCTTGATTCCATCTCATCCTCTATTCTTCCTACCGATCTGATTGGTAATGTATCATCTCCTTTTCCCTATTAGTTGTATTGATCTTTCCTTGGTGATTTTGTAGAGTCAATCAATATGATTCACCTTACCACCGAGTCAGAGTACACTGTGGCACCACCTATCGTACATTCACAGCCACCTACGCAGCTTGGCCACAATCCGGACCTTTCTAGTCACCAACACCCTAGGATTACCAAGTTGCAAAGCCACCAGCTATCCTAGTAGAGCTAGCAGCCCGTCCTCCGGTCGTCGTCACCCTTACTTATGACACTCATCGTGTTCCATATAATTATGCCACAGAAATGTGTGCAAAGGTAACACGATCCGGCAGGGTGTACAGACCCCCAACACCCAAACCTGGTCTTCCAACCAAAAATCTCATTCAGTCAGAACCTCGACCCTCTAGACCTCCATCACCTGAGCCTAGCCCCCCAGCACCAATTCCCATCCAGTTGCAAGCTCAGCCCTCACAACCACCTGCACCAAGAGTAGCTCCGCCCATCCCCACCAAAAAAGGCCAACCTTCAACAGACATAACCACTCAGCTTAAGAAAGTCAAAGCTGACATCTCCATCTAGGATTTAATCCACACTTTAGCCGAGCATAGGGAAGCCTTCCTTAGAGTCTTCCAAGCTGCCCACATATCCTCAACCATTGAGCCAGTCACCCATAAGAGTATGGTGGGTATGATTGCGGTGCCACAAGTAATCTCTTTCTTAAGTCAAGAATTACCACCATTAGGGACAAATCACAATTCTTTCTTGTTCATCACCGCGCAACACTGAGGCTTTCGCATCCCCGTCACTTTGGTAGACAATGGAGCAGGTTTAAATGTCTACCCCTTACGTACTGCAACTGCAATTGGATTCAAATCCAAAGATATAATACCAGCTGTGAAAGGGATGACGACCTTCGATAATACGCACCACGATGCACTCAGGATCCTGATCATTCCATTGATTATTGGTCTAGCCTACTTTGATGTAGAATTCTACGTTGTTGACATCGAACCCTCCATTAATCTCTTGCTTGGATGCCCTTGGTTTCACAAGCATCAGGTCATTCTCTCAACTCTTCATCGTATGATCAAGTTCTACTGGGACAACAACGTTGTTGTTATCATGGCGGAAGATTTGGAGAAGGTTAAGGCGGTCTCTGTTGTAGCCCCCTAGACTGTCCAGTTTGATTCTAAGCCTTCTGATATTTTATACCGTGTCAACCAGTTTGAGCCGGTTAATTTCATTCCCACCCTCGAGTGCATCAACCATCTAGCCGTTCGTAATAATCCCCTTTTAATGGTTGATAACTTGTGTTGTAAGTGGGGATACGAGAAAGGAACCCCCCATGGGTGATACGACCAAGGAATCGCTGAGCCAATTATGGTGGAAGAGTGGAGAGAGCGTGAAGGATTGGGATATGTGCATCAGTTCCAGAGGAAGAGATTCCCATGTTCCTGTAAGTCTCCAAAGATTTGACTAACTTCACTAGTGCAGGCGTCTTGGATCTAAACCAGAGTCCGTTTATAGTCTTAGTGACACAGTCACCAGCAGTTTGGATTCGCCCAGAAGATTCTCATCCAGAGAATGATCAGATAGAGTTAGAGCAAGTTATTGAGCAGCTCTGTGAGTAGTTGCAGAATTGTTCAGCTTTGTTAGAGTCAGGACAGTCAGCAGTGTGTCAGGCAGTGGCAGTGGAAGACCCTGTTCAGAAGGCAGACTCAGAGAATAGCCTGATAGATGACGCAGTCAGAGACTTAGATCTCTTGTTCGAAGAATAGTTGGAAGTGCTCGCAGAGGATCTACTGGAGCACAACAGAGTCAGGAAAGGAAAAGAAGTTGTCTTAGAATCGCAGTCAGAATCACCAGTACCACCGTAGGACCAAGCTTCAATTATGGTCCTTCAAGAGTCAGAGAAAGTGTCTGCTAAACCAATGGAGTTAATCTCCCAGCAGCCGGTAGGTGGGTCTAGCTGGTATTGGCAACCTAGGCCTCACCTCAGGGGTGAGGAGCAAAAAAAAAAAAAAACCCTGAGCTAGGCTTAGGAAGCAATATAGGTAGCATCAATCTCATCAGTTAGTAGTAGGATAGCTGTCAGCATGCAACATCTTTTGTAAATAGCATGGAAAATACAAAAAAAATCAGAAAACCCCGAAAACACAAAAAAATAAATGAAAATCTTAAAAAATCAAAAACATGTAAATAGAGATGCATCAACCTCAAAAGTAGGAGGCCCCAAGTCCTTAGTTGGCCCAGGCAGTTGTATTACAGAAGAGGTCGCACAGTGCAACTACAAGAATACAAAAATCACTGTGACCATCATGAAACGCCATCAAGGGATAGAATTAGAGAAAATTCTCTCGGTCAATATTACAGATCCAATCTATGAGCAAGAGATTCTATCTGAGTTCATTACGTATGGAGAGGAAGATGAGGTCACCGAGGTAGATGGTGCAGATGCCGAAGACGATGACAATGTGCCCTCGCAGTTTCAGCCTCACAACAATGACCCAGAGGGGCCTAACTTACATGTAGAGGAAGAGACAGAGCTTGTCAACATCGATACGGTAGAAGATGTTAAAGAAACACGTATCGGTGCCATGCTATCACCATAAGTAAAGGCAGAATTTATAGCTTTCGTAAAAGAATATGTGGATGTCTTTGCATGGAACTGCGATGACATGGTTGGCCTAAACATAGAGGTGGTGGTACACACATTACCACTAAAACTAAATTCAAAGCCAGTCAAGCAGAAACTTCGTAGATGGTGACCTTAGCGGCTGTTGAAACTCAAGGAGGAAATCATGAAACAGCATAAAGTCAAATTCCTCAAGGTCGTCCTATATCCCGAGTGGCTCACGAACGTGGTGCCAGTGTCAAAGAAAGACGGGCGAGTTCGCATGTGCATAGACTACCGAGATCTCAACAAGGCAAGCCCTAAGGACAACTTCCTGCTTCCCCACATTGACATTCTAGTTGATAATACAGTAGGGCATAAAATGTTATCATTTATGGATGGATTCTGAGGATACAATCAGATCAGAATGGTAGAAGAAGATATGGAGAAGACATCTTTCACCACCCCTTGGGGAGTTTTCTGCTATAGGGTAATGCCATTTGGGCTGAGGAATGCAGGCGCAACATATTAGAGGGCCATGACAATGTTATTCCATGATCTCATGCACCAAGAAGTTAAAGTGTATGTGGATGACATGATCGCTAAGTCCAAAGAGCCTAAGGATCATCTCTTTTGCTTAAGGAATTGTTTGACCGTCTGAGAAAGTATAAGCTTTGCCTCAATCCCAACAAATGCGTATTCGGGGTATCCTCTAGAAAGCTCCTTGGTTACATCATCAACCAATGAGGAATAGAGGTGGATCCTCACAAAGCCAGAGCCATTCTTGACATGCCTCTCTCAGCCACTGAAAAAGAATTTCGAGGATTGTTGGGGCGATTACAATATATTAGCCGATTCATAGCACAACTCACACCCATTTGCGAGTCGATCTTTAAACTCTTGAGGAAAAAAGCACAGACACACTGTAACGACGAATGCCAAGCAACCTTCGACAAGATCAAGCAGCTTTTGGCAAAACCTCGAGTCTTAGTTCCTCCTACGCCAGGACGACCCCTGCTATTATATCTCTCAACTACACAACACTCCATGAGCACAGTTTTAGGCTAGCACGATGAATCAGGGTGTAAGGAGAGGGCAATCTATTATCTCAACAAGAAGTTCAATGACTGCGAGGTCAAATACAGCACCATAGAAAATGTTTGCTTATCCTTGTGTAGGCCACTCAACGTCTCAGGCACTACATGATGGCATATCCAATCTTGCTATTATGTCGCCACGATCCTATCAAGTACCTGTTCCAAAAGCTAGCCTTAGTAGGCAGATGTGTCAAGTGGCCGGTTATGTTGTCGCAATATGACATTACCTTTGTGACACAGGAATCGGTGAAAGGACAAGCGATGGTGGATCATTTGGCCGACTTGCCTTTGCCAGAGTATCAACCATTGCAAACACAATTTTCAGATGAAGACATCCTACTTGCAATGGGTGACGTAGAGTCAGACAACCCTAAGGATGAGCATCAGTGGAGTCTATATTTTGATAGTGCAGTCAATAAAAGGGGAGGAGGTATTGGTGCAATCTTAGCAACATCACAGGGACAACTAATTCTCTTTGCAAGGAAACTGACATTTGAATGCACCAACAATGAACCTGAATATGAGGCATGCATCCTAGGATTACAGGTAGCATTAGAACAAGGTGTCCGAGAGCTACGAGTATATAAGGATGCAATGCTGGTCATTTCTATTGAAGCTGATTGACGAATTCAAAGAGGTCAAATTCAGACACAGACCTATGTGGATATGCCAAACCCAATCCCATCAGTTAAACCAGCCATAGACCTATAGCAAACCCGCAACCCAATTAGAAATTCAGACAGGTAGGGGAGAGCACCAAGTTACATCACCAATGTGGAGCACTGAGCAGGAGCACTACAGTGACACACCTAACTGGAGCACCAGGCTGGCACACCTACCTGGCGCACCCAGCTAGCGCACAGCCACTTCTCAGGCTACTGACTGCTGGCTTTCCACCTCCCATGTCTGTAACCTTCACCAACGAATATGCTTTGGAATCTGCGTCAGGCTCTTTGTTTACAAGGCTGCCTGCATTCCATAGGAGTTACCCTTGAGAATTCCTATATAAAGACCCCCATAGGCAACCTTTTGAGAGCTAGTGCAAGCTATCTACTGATTCCTACAACCCATTCTCGTTTTCTCAAGCATTCCCTTGCATTCTGAAGCATTTCCAGCCCTTCCAAAGCAATAAGGATCATATTATCTTTGGTTTTCTAAGAAGGAACACCTTAGACAAGGTAGGTTCTCCTTTCTTTTACTTTCTTTAATCTCAGTTCTTACACCAAATAAAGCATGCCTTGAATTTCACACATAAATCTGATTTTTTACTGTTTATATAAGAGTTTATGATA
This sequence comes from Posidonia australis, assembly GCA_024699735.1. Taxonomy (NCBI): domain Eukaryota; kingdom Viridiplantae; phylum Streptophyta; class Magnoliopsida; order Alismatales; family Posidoniaceae; genus Posidonia; species Posidonia australis. Next base: position 1,320 of record JAMKQA010056498.1, on the reverse strand, counting down.
AGACTGTTTATTTCCTGTGCAAGATGCTCAATATGTAAATCTGTATGATAAAAAAAAATCTACACCTTGTAATTTCTATTAGTTGCTTTTCATTTCTATTTCTTTACACAAGGAACCATGATTCATGCACATGTATGCTAGGAAATATGTAGTAAATATGTTCTTTATGTATCCATCATATGCAAATGGTTGCTAAGTTCACTCACTCATCTATTATGCATTAGAATCACATGCAAGTATTTTCAACCATATACCCATGATTTATTATGATTTGGACTTTAATAATGAAAGCTTTCCATTTATTTGCATCCTATCATATCTCAGTTTTTGTCGCCTGCATAACCGATCCAATTAATAAAAAATCATTTATCTCTGAAATCTAGACCAGATTCTGAATAAGATTGCAGTCTGATTCAGATTTTCTGGGCAACACCATTCTAGAGCACCAACCTAGCGCCCCAGAGTGGCGCACCCTACCAGAGCACCACTCTAGCGCACCATGCTGGTGCACCAGACTGGTCAGAGAGCAAATCACATTGTTTGTATCTCAGTCTGCATTGTTTCCCGGAGGAATTTGATTCTGGTTTTCCTAGTGTTGATTCTTGGATATCATAAGTCCTTGCCTGCATGTTTTCATCTTGAAATAATACTGTTTTAAGACTTTTTTTGCACCTTGTATATTCAGTCCATGGCTAAATTCTGGTAGGCTGATTGCCCCTTACTCCTATATGGAGAATCTTATGCATCAGCCCATGACCCAGGTGATATGGCTGAACCTTGTTGCTTTCATCTAGCATGAATAGGATGTGATCTCGTGTGAGGCTTGCAGCCCTTAAGCACGAGGTCCATATATTTTCTCATGCTTTGATTTTTCTATCGTGTTTTCTCTGAGTTTACAAGGATTTTACATTGTATAGTTTTCTGGAATGCATTTATATATGACATTGCACTGCATGTATTTCTGTGTTTTCTTTGGCACATCCTTCTGGCCCTCATAGGAGCACCTAAGTGGCGCACTAGACTGGAGCACCAGTCTGGCGCACCAAACAGGCACATCAGTCTGTTTTTCAGTAGCACACAGTGGTCTTCGCATAGTTTCTAGCAGGATTTCTTGTTTTGATTTACTTCTGGATTTTTCTGGTTTTCTTCCTTAATATATCAGGAAGACCCAACTCTGTTTTTAAACATTTTTATGCATGTTAGATCACATTTGGCATATAGAAAAGCAAGGATGAAAATCGCTCAAAGTACTTAGATCCTTGATCTTATTTATGCAATATTTTTGCATCAATGTTTGACCCATTATATGAGCGATACTTC
>JAMKQA010056497.1:0-45102 GCA_024699735.1 Posidonia australis | reverse complement strand
TCAACCATAATGATGCATCTTCCCTCAAATTAACAAATTTGAGGGAGGATGCAACTGATCTCTTGCCTATATATATATATATATATATATATATATATTATTTTTCCGGACGAGCCTGCCCAGGTCGACCCAGTCCAGACTGTTTTCACAGGCCAAATTGAGCCTAGTAAACGGACCTTCACTGACCTAGACCTTGGGCCCGACACAGCCCACGGCCCACGACCCACGACCCACAATGGGCCTGGCTTGGCCTAGCCCACAGAATTTTTTTTTGAACCCAGGCCGACCTAGTCCGATTTCCACCTCTACCTGTATCTAAACTCGATCCATTGTCAGTCCTATCCTCAATTGAGAACTGGACACCATTATCATCGTTGCATCATCATCACCATCATCTTCTGTTGAGAATCGAACACCATTGATGTCCTATTCCATTTTTGCACCACCACTGCTGCTGTTATTACCATCCCCTTTTATCATATTTTTCCGAACCACCACCATTTTTTCTAAACCACCACCATTGTATAAATTATTGTATTTCGTTTGATGATTTATCTTGTTAACTTTGATGATTTCATTTCATAGTGATGTTCAATTCATGTTGATGTGCATTGTCATTATTGAATTTTTATTAATTTGATTGTCAATTTTTTTTATACCTAAAGAACTAAAATAAAATTTTAAACAATTTAAAAACAAAACTATAGCTATTTATCTAAGAAAAATGTAAAATTTAACCCCAATATGAAATTTAAAAAACTTGAAAAACAAAATCTTTAATTAAAGAAATAGATTTTAATGTCCTATTTTGAAATCGAAATTGATATCTTCAAAAAATTTAAGAATGAAAAAAAGAGAAAAATTCAAATGAAACTACCTCTAAATGGACATTGGCAAGCATTCAAAATTCTCGAGAGGACGGTAGAGTCAACACGATATTAAAATAATGACTTCTCATCAATTTAATGGCAACATGAAAAAATAACTGTTAGCATTGGAACATATATCGTGGTCAGATCAATGCTTGGACATTGCGGTCTAGACCGCATCTGAAAAAAATTTCGTATCTTTCTATAACTAACCTCATAATTTACATGATTATTCAAATTGAAAGTTCAGCAAGCTTGGAATCTTCATCAGAGCACTCTATTCATCAATTATTTGATCCTTGCTGTTTTCTCTTTATTTGAAGCTTTCATTATGAATTGAATAACTATCAAGCTTTATGCGTAGTCATCTACGTTGCACTCGCCAAGAAAAACTTTGATACTGCGAGGTGAGCCACAATTGCCTTCTGCTATAATAGCTCTGTCATTTGCAGCCATATGCACAACGATCTTATAAATCATTTCAATCTGCTCATGTAGAAAAACATGTTCAATTAGAAATCTAGACAAACTCAGTTTATTAGTCAATCACCTACATAAATCTGCACGTAAATGGGTCAATGCACATTTCAGTTTGTATGGACAATTGTACCTCTCCTGCAGCATGGCAACGATCAGCAATTTCATCTATTGTCAAGGGCTCAACGGGATCTTTGCAACTGAAGAAGAGAAAATACGTCGAATCAAGGCAATCATGCTAAATTCAAGAAACATAGATAAGCATCAACAATTACAGGCTATGCAGTGTAGAAAAATACAACAAAAGAGTTTATGAACTACTAAGCCTCTATTTAGATCTAGAATAAGTTCTAAAATAAACTTAAAATAAAAATTACTATTCCATTTAGTTGTGTAAAAATCACAATAAATTCGAAATAGTAATTCAAATTCGAAATAGTAATTCGTATTCGAATTTACTTATTCCAGAATAGTTATTCTGCGAAAAAGGTGAAATAAAATTATTCTGATACATGTATGTATACAGTGTGTTTATTTTTTATTTAAAAATTAATACATATATAATATAATATATATATACTTTAAATTAAATATATATCTTAATAATCAAGTTGATTATTATTAATCTATATATTTTCTACTTATTTCAATATTTATTTTGATACTTATTTTATTTTTCATTCAAACCAAAATATCTCCTTATACACATTTATTCATCTTTAAAAGAAAATTACTTTCAAACTGAATAACAATATTATCAAATTACTAATACCACTTTCTACTTATTCTTACTTTTCTTATTCTACATCCAAAGAGAAACTTAAGACTATGTGTAGATCTCTTGAATGCGTTGAGAATTAGAAATCGCAACAGACATTGTAAACTATAGGTTGCACGTTACCTATGTGAGAAAAGGTAACCTGTTCGAATATTCACTGAAAGGAGGATTTTTTTAACTAGTGGCACAAGATAAGAGAATATTAGCTAGTCACCAAGCACAATGCAATGTGTAGAAGTGGACACTGATCACAATACACCCAGAAAAACTCCCTGATATAAATAAATTAGCTACATCAGGCATCACATCAATCTACTTGCAGGGTTGCCTTGTCAACCCCAACCAATTATTGCTTAATCACAAGTCTGATGGCACTATGTACCAAATGGAACATTAATAGCCCACCATGAATGATGAAAGTCATTATCTGAAACTTGTGAAGTTTTACAAACTTTTCTTTTCAAACAAGGAACAAGACCTACACCTTTCACAGAACTGTCTTCGTTTGAGCATGTAGGGCTTCCATGAAAGTTTGGGAAAGAAAGCTTTAATTCAGCAAGATAGCTTTAATGATATTTGGCAGGCGATAATAATGCTTGAAAGGAATGAGGACCTTAAAAGGAAAATATTTGCATGGAAAAGCAGAGTATTCTAGAGGACACGGTGAGGTATGACACACAAAAAAGTTGTGCGATTTTTAAAATATCTACTGCATACCTGGCCTCATTAAGAATACTTAGAACCCTCTTCTGAAGTGCTAACACTTCCCCTGCTGCCTTTTTCCCAGCCTCTACACCTGGAATCAAATGAATAAATTTAAATAAAATAAGAATTATATAACCTACATATTTCCATATTATTTAGTCAACTGTCTCAAGATTATGCTTTGAGGAGAATAACAAAGTGTATACCAGGCTGGTGGTAGGCATTGATGTTGACAAGAGAGGCATAAATTCCAACAGCTCGTTCATACAATGCTATCAATGCCCCAACAGATCTAGGAGTTACTTCTTGCACGGTAACTGTGATTGACTCACGATCATTAGCATAAAGGGCCGATCGGGTTCCCTGCGTACAAGTTAGATCTGACTCTCAACAAAAGTGAGAAGGAAATGAAGGAGAACCACACTAGTATTTACAATAGCTCTATTGTTATTCATGAATGACTGGATTAATATGTTCTAACAATAAAAGGCTGAAACTAATGCTAGTCAAATAATAAACAAAATCTGCAGAATCTGAACTGTTGAGTGGTGGATTATTTGGACAAGAAAAAAAATGAAATGCATACAGAAATATACAGAATGGCCATTAAAACTATCAACAGGTCTTGAACCAAGGAGCGGCACCATAAAAGATAAAGAACTTAAGACATAGAGGTGCACCAAATCACCAACATTTAAATGAATGAAGGGAAAAAAAATTATGAGAAGTCAGCTTTGACTCAACAAAGAAAAATAGGCATTGTTTTATTGTTATATGTTTCAAGGAATTACTGCCTACCGTGCTGTAAAAGTTTAACAAATGGGTACATGCTCTAAAGAAGCTGATTATCATTCAATTATAATTACTATTGGGATAATAGTTTAATAAGCATTGAACGTATGTGCATTTTTAGCTGTGAATTGCTGCTAATAATGATGCATGCACAGTTAGCATAAAACGAGTACAATTCCTTGCAACCACACCTTATACTATGACAAAAAAAAGTACTAAAATGACAAAGTATGAAAAACTTGATGGGTTTTAAACTCTGTTAAGTCTTATAGGGTATTTGGATATCCACCTAAGGATCCACTTATTGTACTATCCTATATACATGTACTTTTTAGTCCTAATAACAAGTTAGTTCATTGTTTCCTCCTAAACTCACATGGTACCAGAGTTCAGGGAGAAACCCTAACTTCTCCATCACCCAACACCCGTTTCCGGCCACCTCTGCTACCGACCGTCGCCTCTGACCACCTCCACCGACTGTCTAGTCGCCGAAATCTCACCAGCAGCCCTGCAAGAAGCCATATCAACCATCGTTCTGCTCTGCTCCAGCCTTCGGCGCCTCCTCTCAACCTTGTCGGAGCTTGCCTGACCTCTGATGACCCTCCTCCTAGCCACCGACCCTTGGACCAGCCTACGACGACCCTCCTTTCTGTCGTCGATTCCTGGTACATCCTCCCCATTGCCGATAGGCCCTCCTAAGGCCTGTCCGATGAATCTACAGGCACGTCAGCCCCTCTTCTTCCCGTAACGACTCTCGCCGTTGTCCCTTATGCACATCCCTATGTAAACGGAATATAGAAGATCATTTCTACTACCACCGGTGAGGATTCAGTGACCCTACTATTGCTGTATGCTACGTATTTCTAACGTATTCCTTATTTCTTTGCTACTACTGCTTGTGATTTGTATTCTCTGTTTGCATCTTGAGTATTGGAGACACCCATTATTGAATTTCAATCTCATTTAAGATCTGATTTCTTACATTCGCCATGGCTTCTCATGAATCTCTTGTCAAGAACTTGAGCAGTACTTCAAAAAAATTGAATGGGAAGAATTATCTACCATGGTCACAGAGTTTTGAGATCTTTTTAACTACCCACCGCAAACTCAAGCATCTGACCCAGTCTCCTTTGGATGCAAAGGATAACATGTATGAATATTGATTTATCGATGACTCAGTCATTGTCTCTTGGATGGTGAATAACATAGAATCCACAATTGCCTGCAGTGTTATGTTTCTTCATCTTGCCAAGAAAATCTGGGACACTCTTAAACAGATTTATGGTTATGAGAAGAATATTTCTCAGATTTATGAGGCATATGAGCGAATCTTTACTTTGAAGATGAATGATAGTTCAGTCCAGGATCACTTTGGAGCACTTCATGCACTTCTGAACGAACTTGACTTGTATCAACCACTTACCTCTGATATTACTACCATGCATCGATACAAAGAGGAGCTTGTTGTAGCTGCCTATCTTTCTGGACTGATCCCGGATATCTCCTCTCAGATACGAGACTAGATTCTTGGTGCTGATTCTACTTCGAGTTTGGAAAACACATTTGCTAGAGTCTTACGTGTCTCTACAGGCTGCCCCTACTGCTGATCATTCTACTATGACTGCTCGTGGTCGTGGTCACAATTCTAGTAGAGCATTGTGGTCGCACCAACCACAGATCAGACAAATGTTGAGAAAAGTTTAGTAAGCTAGAATGGACACAAACTTTTACAAAGCTGCTACACCTGTTGTTGCATTTTATGCCACTACTTTCACCTCAGGTACATCTGGTTTAGTTGCCTCTAGGAACAGTTCCTAGATCATTGATTCAGGAACATCCTCTCACATGACAGGTAGCCAAGACCTTTATTCTCGCCTCTCTAAGTTACCTAACATTAGGTCTATCTCTATAGCTGATGGTCAGACCTGTAAAGTAATTGGGCAAGACAATGTTCGTGCTACGTCCCAGTTAACTCTAGATAGTCCTTTTTGTACCAGAATTTCCGGTAAACCTTTTGTCTATTAGCTCTATTACCAAATAATTAAACTACTGTGTGACGTTTTTCCCTTTTAATTGTACCTTTCAGAATTTACAGACGAGGAAGAAGATTAATTTGAGACGTGACAAAGGCTAGGGAGTTTACCTATTAGTTAAAGATGAGATACCTCGAGGCGTTGCAACTCTTACTTCCACAGATGATTCATCCCTCACATGGCATTGTCGACTGAGCCATCCTGCTCATCAGAAATTTCAACAAGCTCTACTTTGGTTGTTTGTGTCTTCTTTTCAGTGTGAGTCTTGTGAGTTAGGTAAGCACCATTGTGCTACCTTTTGAGGTCTACGTCTAGTTAGGAGTAAGCGTCCTTTTAATTTAGTCCACTGTGATGTTTGGGATCCAGTCAGAACTTTTTCAGTGTTTCGCTATAGATATTATATTGTGTTTGTTGATGATTTTTCTCGTGTGTCTTGGATGCATCTTTTGAAGGATAGAGTCGGTGTACTTGAAGCAGTCAAGAAATTTTTCATGGAAATAAAGAATCAGTTTTCTATTTATCCCTAAGTTTTTCGCACTAACAATGCTTTAGAATTCACTCAAACAAGTCTTCGACAATACTATGAATCTTTAGGTATGTTACAGCAAACCTCTTGTCCTCATACATCCCAACAAAATGGAGTTGCAAAGTGTAAACATTGACACATACTTGATGTTGCTTGGTCTCTCATACTTGAGATGAATGTCTCCAAGTATCCGTGGTCTGATGTTGTTCTCACTACTGTGTATCTCATCAATCGCATGCCGTCTACACCACTTGACGGGGATATTCCACTGTATAGGCTTTATCTTAGTGTTGATCTCTTTCCTCTTACTCCTAGAGTGTTTGGCTGTGTGGCTTTTTGTTTAGGACTTGACTCCCAATCTGGACAAACTTACTCCAAAGTCTATTCGATGTGTGTTTATTGGTTATTCTCGTATTCAACATGGTTATCGTTGTTATCTTCCTACTATCAGGAAATACATTGTTTCTATTGATGTCACCTTCTTTGAGAGTCAAAGTTTCTTTGATAGTACCCTTTCTGTATCTGATAGTGTTCCATTGCCATCGGTGGTTGAGACTAGAGAGAAGGATATTACTGATGCTCCTATTGTAGAAACAGAGATATCTGGCACCTTCCAGGTATATCGACGACAACCACATCCTCCCAGTACCAATTCCCCTTCATCTTCTGCAGATCTGTCACTCGCTGACATTGATTTGCCAATTGCCATCAGAAAAGGTACACGTACTTCATCTACTACACATCCTATATCCCACTTTGTGAGTTATAAGCAACTTCATCTTTCTTTTCGTGCATTTGCCTTGTCTATTTCTTCTGAGTCCATTCTCAAGAACTACTAAGAGGCAAGCCTAATATCTTAATGGAAAGCAGTTATGGATGATGAAATGCAAGTACTGAGATCCTGTGGGACGTGAACACTAGTATCTCAACTAAAGTAAACCAATGTTGTTACTTGCAGATGAATGTTTGCTATAAAGTACAAGACAAATGGTACGATGGACCGATACAAAGTTCGGTTAATTGTCAAAGGATTCATGCAGGAATATGGCATTGATTACACTGAGACCTTCTCTACTGTTGCCAGATTAAACTCCATCAAGGTCATTTTGTCAGTGACTATAAATAATTCCTAGAACCTATGCCAACTAGACGTAAAAAATGCATTTCTGTATAATGATTTGTCTGAACTAGTGTATATGGAGCAACCTCTAGGCTATGTTGCTCAGGAGAAGAATCAAGTATGTCTACTCAAGAAAGTAATTTATGGGCTGAAACAAAGTCCACGAGTCTGGTTTAAGAAGTTCAGTAGTATTGTATCTACTTGTGGTTTCCGCCGTTGTGTGGTAGATCACTCTGTTTTCAACAGACAAACAAAGGATGGTTGTGTCCTATTAACTGTCTATGTGGACGATATTTTGGTAACAAGGAGTGATACTACTGGTATTCAAGAGACAAAAGATTATCTACAAAAGTAATTTGTCACGAAAGATATGGACAGGCCTAAGTATTTCTTAGGTATTAAGTTTACATTTGCTAGAAACAGGATGACTCTATCACAGAGAAAGTATACTATGGATCTCTTGTAGGAGACTGGACTTTTAGGGTGCAAGCGTGAGACTACTTCTGTAGATCAGAGCCTGAATTTTTGAAATATCTCTTCACCTCTATTAGAGGATGTTGACAGATACAGGAAATTGATAAGAAAGCTGATTTATCTTACTGTTAGTCGTCCTGATATTACATACATTGTGGATGTTCTTAGCCAGTTCATGCAGGGACCACAAATGGTACATTGACTAGGAATTTTAAGGATGCTGACTTACATCAAGAAAACTCCAGACAAAGGTTTAGTCTACAAAAAGAATGATCACTTTCATATAGAAGCTTATTCAGACTCTGATTTTGCTAGAGATAGAGGGGATAGAAAGTCCACCTCTGGATATTGCACATATGTTGGGGACAATATTGTTACATGGCACAGTAAGAAACAGAATGTTGCTTCTCGCTTCAGTGCAGAAGCAGAATATAGGTCCATGGCTCAAACTATTTGCGAGATGATACGACTTCGCTCACTTCTGATTGATTTGAGTCTTTCTACTTCTTCACCTATGCCCATGAATTGTGACAACTAGGTGACTATTTACATTACTAATAGTCCCATTTACATTGCTAATAGTCCCACTTTCTACAAACGTACCAAACATATTGAGATGGACTGTCACTTTGTTAAGTGATGCAAGGAGTCGTGTCTACTCCCTATACCAAAATGGGCTGATGTTTTCACTAAAAGACTTAGTACTGGGACTTATAATTATCTTCGTAACAAACTGGACATGATAAATATATATGTTTGAGCTTGAAGGGGAGTGTTAAGTCTTATGTTAAGTCTTATAAGGTATTTGGATATCCACCTAAGGATCCACTTATTATACCACCCTATATATATAAGTACTTTTTAGGTCTAAGAACAAGTTAGTTCATTGTTTCCTCCTAAACTCACAAACTCTCATCATTTTTAATGATTCCAATGTAAACTTGAAATTATTGACATTTATCAGGTTAATCTGGGATTAAAAAGCTAAATAAAGACAAAAAAACAATTCTCTCTCACTTTCGATGTTATGAAGACACATCTATGCAGAGCACAACTCAACCCGTGTCCCAAAAATAACCAGGAACTTTTCTTCACAACACAACCAACTATTAGGTGGCATAATGTATAGACGTTAAATGGCAGCATAAGCCACCACCAACTCCTTCCAAGTAAATAAATCCCAACAAAAATAATTGCTCATGTAAATCTAAAAATTTACTGCAAAAAATGGTCCAAGACAACTTCGAATAAACCAAAGGAACAAACTTCAGAAGAGTTCTGATATCATTGTCAAAAGTATTGACTGGACAGTAAAACACTTCAGCAGTAAAGCTCCCTCTTTGCCAGCCTTTATATGAAAATATTTGGCAAATACCTAATGTCTAAAATCACTTTTATAATTCCAATGATTAGCTTTCTGCTCGATTTCAACTGAGAGACTGAGAGAAAACTGGCAGTTTACTAGCCAAGTAAATGAATTTGTTAAAGAACAATGGCAGCAGTAACTGGACTCTAAACACTTTCCAATTTCTGTCTTGACAGAAGAACGGATATATGATACTTTCATTTAAATATGTTTCAACTTTTTGCTGCAAGATCAATTTGAAATTATAATGGAACTTGACAAAAAAATTTCAAAGATTCATAATTATAAGGCCAAAAAAGTAGACCAACCTGAAGCATCCCAAACAGATAATCCCCACATGTAACCCCTGGTTCGAGCTCCCAATCATGACCCACAGGCCTATCACGTAGTACTTCAATGAAAGTAACAAAAAAATTGTGGACACCCTCTCTTAGTTGCTGAATATAGCTGCAAATAAAACATATAGAAAAGCGACAGTACGTTATCTTTGTTGTTAAGAATGAAGCAGACAATAAATACAGAGTTATTTGCCTACACACTCACGCATGCTGATCTGTGCTCCCCTTATTGCCATATACAGTTAATCCCTGATTTACCTGTATACATTCACTTCATCGGTAAGAGAACAAGAAAAGATGCATGGGGAATAACATGTTAGATTTCATACTCAATTCAACACTTATAACAAACAAAAGTGTCAGATATGCAATGATAACAACACAACTTATACCGGCAACTATGATAACAAATGAGCCAATTTGATATTATCTTAACCTACTAAGGTATCCTAAATTGACATTACACTCAACATCCTGAGAAATAGCGTCTAGCTGTGATATATCCAGGAGTGTGAGTACTACTTTTAACAAGAAACAGATGGCCAAATTGCATGAAAACGCAAACTGGAGGTTGTAGAAAAGTTCTCAATTGCAAAGTCATTAATCTAGCCTATAAAATTAACCAAAAGCAAATCACTTTTTTAAAATAAAGGTAGGAAATTTCATCATTTGTGAAAATATGAAGAATTAAATAAAAATGAACAGAAAAACAATGTTTCATATCTTTCTGTTATTTGAATGTCAGATATGCCCAAAATATAATAATCTATTGAAATTGGCACTAACGATCTTGTGGAGAGAAAAGAAATCTAATTGCATTAAGAAATCAAAGGGTACAAGGCATACATATATATATAGACTATGTAAGATATGTGGATTTATAAGATCCATTAACCCATCTAACTGCTAATTAATAAACAATCAACTTAATACTCCCCCTCAAGCTAGAATATATATGTCTATCATGCTCACCTTGCTACATAAGACTGAAAAATGTTGAGGCCTAGGGCCATGGTGAAATATTTACAAACTAATCTTCACTTCACATAAATGGTGTGCTAATCTTTCCATTCACCACTACCTCACAAACAAAATAACAATCAACTTCAACATGCTTTGTACATCATGAAACATTAGATTACTTGCTATCTTGATGGTTACTTGATTATCATTGAACAGTCATAGGTTCAATACAAAAAACACTAACATCCTCAAGAAGAATTTTCAATAACATTAGTTCCCCAACAATATATGCTATACCCTTATATTCAACTTCAGTACTAGATCATGACACTACATTTTCTTTTTTATTCCTCCAAGACACAAGATTACCCCTAACAAAAGTATCAATAGTTCATAATGAAACGTCAATGAGATCTAGAATCAATATAGTCAACATCAGAATAGGTAACAACATCTAAGTGACCATGATTGCAATATATTATCCCTCTACCAACAAAATTCTTCATATAGCAAAGAATGTGAAGTACAACCTCTCAATGACGTACTTTGGGATTCTCCATAAATTGACTAACCACACTAACAACAAAGTTAACATCTAATCTAGTGACATGAGAATTCTTCACATAATGAAGAATATGAAGTACAACATCCCAATGACATACTTTGGGATTCTCCATAAATCAACTGACCACACTAACAACAAAAGTAATATTTGGCCTAGTAGCTATGAAATAATTTACTTTTCCAACAAGCATCTGTACTCTTTTTTTATTAGCAAAATCCTTTACATCACATGACCATAACAACGATGTAGGATATAAACCAATAGGAGTAATAGTAGGTCATGCACCTAACATTCTTATTTCTTACAGCAAATCCATCACATACTTTCTTTGTGATAGTACCAGACCTTGTTTGCCACGAGTTACCTTAATACCAAAAAAAAATCACAGTTGACTAAGATCCATTGTGACAAAACACTTCTTTAGATATTCCTTTTGTTTCTTCTACACCCACAGGATCATTTTCAACTACAAGCACGCATAGGGACTCTATTTGAGCCCATAAGTAGCTTTCCTTAGTTTACATACTTTCCCAATCTTCACTTGAACAATATACCCTAAAGATTGCTCTATGAACACAATCTCATGTAAATCTTTGTACAAATAAGTTTGCTTTTCAACTCGTTAAGATTTTGTAACTGCAAATCTGCAATTAAAACAAGAACTCCAATGGAACTTATGCAGGCAACAAGAGAAAAGGCCTTTAAGAAGTCTATAGGTTTGTATAAATCCTTTGACAACAAGGCGAGCCTTGAATTTATCAATCTTCCCATTTAATTGGTATTTTAATGTAAATACCTATCAACAAGCAACATTTGCACTTGCAAGAGAATCCACTAACTCCCATAACTCTCTAGAAGTAAGAGTAGACATTTCTTCATCCTTTGCACAACACCAAGTAGGAATTTTACTTGCCTTTTCATACACCCAGGGGATAAACAAAGAAGATAAAGCAGGGCAAACTGACGAATGGAAAAGAAAACATTATCAATAAAAACATGATTGGAGATAGCATCTTCGGAACTAGTAAACTTTTTGAATAGCAATGGAAGGATCTCCAAAGCCCGCAACGGATGAGAGTAGTGATTAATGGCTACCTCTAGAGTAAACCTACAAAGAAACACGAGGAACAATTGTCGCACTAGAAGCAACTAGTGTACATGTAACAATGGATGTACTAGGAACAACAGGTATTGGAAGAAGAATAGCAAAAATGCCCGAAGTAAGATCACCACCCTCGTACGAGAAATAAGGCATATCTTCGAAAAAAGTAACAACAACACTCACATATTGTTTTCAAGTGATAGCATAATAACTTCAGTTAAATCTGTACCTTGACAAACATTTGCTAATTCCCTAATGACAAAGGGAGCTAGGGCGGACATCCGAGCTAGATGTCTACTAATTCCCTAATGACACAAGGATCTAGGGTAGACATCCAAACTGAACATCTACTAATTCCCTGACGAGTTTGGGGTCAAGGGTGGACGTCTACTACAGACATCTTGCTTATTTTCTAATTCTCATATATATAGGAGATTGTACTTTTGTTGTTATTAAGTAATAATATTGTCTTCTTTTTTAATTCTATCATAATATAGAGTTAAACCTTAACCTAGCCGTCATCGTCTTCCACCGTCGGCTTCCTTTTTCCCTCCACCACCCAACTACCATTGTTTTCTCTGTTTCTCTTGGTGATTTAGTCTTTAATCATCCTTCACGATGCTTTTTTGAGGGTTGCCAATCCCCTCCAATTAAATTAATTATTGTCATCTCTAGTGTGTGATACATGTTACCTATGGCTAAGTCCTTAACCCCAACTTCTACCTTTGCTTCTAAGTTCAAGGCAATTGTGGTTACTAACGTGAAATTTAATGATCGTAATTGTGGTTACTAACATGGTTACCAAGAATATTGTGGACAACAAATAAGAAGATTAGTCTCTCAATGTATTCTATCTACAAAAAGATTATCAATGAATTCCGTGAGTTGGTGCCTCTTACAATTGACCTTAACAAACAAAGAAAACAATAGAAAGATTTGTTTGTTTGTGGTATTCTGATGAACTTAAATGAAAACTATGAGATGTTACAAGGTCAGCTAATGAATGAGAAGACGATTCATTCCATAAAATCCGTGTTTTCTTGTTTGTCTACTACATCCTTGACTATATCCCCATCAATAGTCTACTATGACTGCACGTGATGGCTTTAGGACTAACAAAGTGCTTAATGATCACAACCAACGATCCTCTAGAGAGTGGAATGTTCCGCAGCATGATAATTGAAAGTGTACGTTTTATGGCAAGCCAAAACATACAAAGGATACTTGTTGGAAAAAACAGATTAGATCAAGGAGTCAAAACCTTCTAAAGCGACTTTGGCAACTGCGAACAATTCTCCAACATCCAATGATATAGTTCATCTATATCATAAGGAATATGACCATCTTCGTGCATCTCAATCTTTTACCTCTGTTACTATACATGCTCTTAAGTCATGTACATCAGCCTTTGTTGTCTCTCAAGAAAAAGGTTGGTTAATTGAATCTAATGCCTTGAGTCATATGACATGTAATCACACTCTATTTTCTAACCTTCCTATTGCCTCTCGATGCTCTCCCATTACTGTTTCGATGTCTCCAAACATTGGTGTAAGTACTGTTAAAACCTTATCTATTACATTAGATCATTTTTTACATGTTCCCAACATATCCTTTAACTTGTTATCTATGGGTCAAATTACCAAATCCTTGAATTGTTCAGTAATCTGTTTTCCAAGGGCAACAGGTGTTGAGTCAGACATAGTCTACCATCTTAGTCTTGCCTCTATTGTTTCTACATTTACTAATGTTTTTCCGTTTCAATGGTATTATTGTCTTGGTCATCCTTCTGTTACTACATTAAAGAAAAATATGTCATTAGTGAGTTGGTATTTCACTTCTCGTGTGATGCATGCCAATTACGCAAACATTAACATGTATATTTTCCTTTGCATTCTGAGAATAAAAGCACCTGTTTGTTTCGGTCCATTCACATAGTGATGTTTGAGGACCACGTTGTGTTGCTACTATTAGTAGTTTTATATATTTTATCACCTTTGTGGATGATAACTCTAAAATGACATGACTTTACCTTCTTAAAGATAGATTATCTTATTTTTACGTATTCAAATCTTTTCACAATAAAATAAACACACAATTTTTTACTCACTTGCGTATCTTGAGAACAGATAATGTTCTAGAATACATGAAAAGTTCTTTTGATACTTATTATTCTACTCATAGCATTATTCAAGAAAGTTCTTGTGCTTACACTCCATAATAAAATGACATGGTTGAAATGAAAAATAGGCATCTATTAAATGTTCTATCTTTGATTTCAAATGGATATTCCTAAAACACTTTGGGGTAACTCGATTGGCTTGCTTAATTTATCGAATTTAGTATAGCAACGACAATGACACATAAACCATTTCTAAAGTAAAGAAGGAGAACTAAAGAACTTTCCTGAACATGAAGCATTGGATAGTTCCTCCATGATATATGTAAGCACAACGAGAGTTAAACACAAGTTAAGACGAACCACCATCAACATAAGAAGATCAATGTGGTGAAGATCCAAGATGAAGTAATCATTAGCAAACAACGCAAGCCAACCGAGACTTGACAAGTTATCTCCTAGATGAATCTTTGTTTCCTGTCACTTCTCGTATTTATAGGTGTACTTGTTATGTACATATTCATCGACTAAGACTTAGACAAGTTATCTCCTTAAACAGTAAAAATGTGTCTTTTTAGGATACTCTCAAACTCAAAAAGGGTATGATTGTTTTAATTCCATCACCAAGAAATTTTTTATTTCTCTTGATGCAACATTCTTTGAGTAGCAAAAAAATTTGTTCAATCCAACCCATCATAAGTCTTCCTATTCTAATACTGCCTAATCCAGTTTTATCATCGGAGCCTACCTCAAGTGCTCCTCCTCCTTTACAAGAGAACTCTAGACGACATCCACCCACTCCAGAAACTCAACCAACAACTACTGAACCGCACACAAATGAAGGTTCACTACCTTTGCTTTCAATTGATTTCAACCTTCCTATTGCTTTTCACGGAAGTATACGTTCTTGTACTTAACATCCAAATGCCAATCATGTATCCTTTGATCATCTTAATCATTGTTTTTGTTCCTTTGCTATGTCCATTACACCTATTTTTGTAAAGCTCTCCTTCATCTTGATTGGAATAAGGCCATGAAGGTTAAAATGGAGACCTTACTTGAAAGGAAAATGTGGGATGACGACCTACCTGATGGTGTCTCACTTGTTGGGTGTAGGTGGGTATTTATAGTAACATTTTTACATTATGGATTAGTCGACAAGTATAAGACACATTTAGTTGCCAAAAGCTTTACACTTTACACAGTCATATATGATTGATTACTTTGAGAACTTCTCTCTTATTGCATGAATGAACCTTATAAGGATCCGTGTCTATGTTACTGTGAACAAAGATTGACCGATGGATGTCAAAAATGTTTTTCTACATGATGATCTATTTAAGAAGGTGTATCTAGAGCAACCACCGGGTTTTGTTGCTTACGGGAAGACGATGGTATGTAAATTAAGAAAATCAATTTATAACTTGAAACAAAATCCTCGTGCTTGATTTGACAAATTCAGCTAAATCATTGCTACAATTGACTTTCTTCGTAGTAATACAGATCACTCAATGTTTGTTAAAAAAGGATTTAATAGCATTATTATTGTTGTTACATATGTGGATGATATCTTGATTTCAAGAAATGATAGTGCACAAATTGTTGATGTGAAGAAATATCTTCAAGGCAAATTTGTCACTAAGGACTTGAGCCCTACTGAGGTACTTCCTTGGTATTGAAATTGCTCGTGGTAAACAAAGAATTGTATTATTTCAAAGAAAATATGCCATGGATCTTCTAAAAGAAATAGGCCTTTTGAAAGTGACTCATCGATGGAAGTAAATATAAACTTGTCACGAAAGGATGCAGTTTTTGAAGATAGAACTTGAAATAGATGGCTAATTGGTAAACTATTTTATCTCACTGTTATGAATATCACATATTCAATAAACTTGATTAGCCGGTTCATGGAGAAACTCAAGCAGTGTCACTAAGATGTTCTATGTCATAACTTGAGATACATCAAGAAAACTCCAAGAAAAGGATTATAGTTTAAGAAGAATAAACATCTAGATATCGTCGTCTATTCTGATGCTAGCTAAGTAGGAAACAAGAATAATAGAAAATCTACATTAGGATATTGTACTTTTGTCGAGACAACCTTGTCTCATGAAAGAGCAAGAAATAGACTATTATCTTGAGATCTAAGGGGAGCAGGGGGAGAACGGGTTGTGCATCCAGAAGAAATCATTGGATAAAAATCTCATGTCCTGTTGACCGTTTAAAATAATGATGTTTATACAAATGATCCGAAATGATTTTAAAGAAAGTTCATTTCCATTACTTTCTAGAACATATAAACCCCTACTGATTTCATTTTCCCACCCCTTATGGAATTTCAAAGGAATTCCTGAAACCCCCTCCTCCCGTGTAACTCCAACACTACCCCATCCTCCCCGTCCCCTCCTTTTCGTGCACCTCCTTTTCCTCGCTGCCCTATCCTTCTCCTCCCCCTCCCTGTCTCATCCTCCTCCTCTACCTCCTCTTCCTGCCCTCCTCCTCTACCTCGACCCCTCCCTGCCTTCCTCCTCCCTACCTACCTCGTCCTCCACTTCTGCCTCCTCCCCCTCCTTGTCCTCCTTCGTACCTTAACCCACTAACGTAGCAACCATTGTCCTCCTCCTCCTCAACCCGTTGACACAACTGTCGTCCTCCTCCTCCTTAACCCATCAATGTAGCGTCCTCTCCTTCGTATCCTAACCCACTGACATAGCAACCGTCGTCCTCCTCCTCCTCCTCAACCCGTCAACGCCAGTCTTCCTTTCCCTTGTGCCCCAACCCGCCGACGCAACAACCCATCCTCCTCCACCTCTAGCTTCGGCCACCTCCAACTCTGACATAGCTCTAGCAACCTCCCACTCTGGCCACCTCCAGCTCCGGTAAGCAGCATGTTAGTCATAACTTTCTTGATCTGTTTATATTCAGCTTAGAAAGAAAATAGCTTCAGCAACATCAGCCATAAAATCTGTTTTTGGACAGGATGGACCCCAAGAGGATGTTGTAAGTATGAGTCTGGTGTTAAAAGCTAAAACTCAAACTAAGAGTCACTGGTAATTACTCACATGTTGTTTTATATGCACTTACAGTCTGCAAAACTTGAAAATTAAGAGAAAGGATGGTAAAAGTACGGGAACTGAATAAGCTCAGTTCAATTAAAATGAAATTGACTAATTGTACAAGAAACTGAATAGGATTATTTTGGATAAGAATTCTCTGTTTCCTACTTTAATTTTGTCAGTTAGTTTTGGACTTTTGGCAGTCCTTAGTGACTGTTATCTTTAGTTGATTCTCTAATAACATTTCTAACTCATTAATTGACTCACAAGTTTGAGATGTGAATTCAGGTGATTAATGATATATTACATGAATAAGTCTCACATCACGTTGCACAAGTATAAAATACACTCACTTGTTTTCAGGAATGAAGTGGCTCACCACAAGTGGCATAAGTGAAGTATCTCTTGAGTTTGTTATTATGTAAGTCATGTGAAGTTATCCGTGCAGCTATTTTATATTAGAAAAAAGGTTTAAGATTCAAGTTAAAAAAAAAGTTC
This sequence comes from Posidonia australis, assembly GCA_024699735.1. NCBI lineage: Eukaryota > Viridiplantae > Streptophyta > Magnoliopsida > Alismatales > Posidoniaceae > Posidonia > Posidonia australis. Next base: position 27,324 of record JAMKQA010056497.1, on the reverse strand, counting down.
AGCAACTTAACTGAAGAGATCAATTGTTCATCACTTGAGGCATTGATATACTCAATACATATTTGTGGATTAATTATGATTGTACTTTCTTTACCCACAGATTACTTGAGGAAATTCATTGTGCAGAGGAGGTCATCCAAGGAAACTAAGGTTGGGGACATCATGACTGAAGAGGTAACTAATTCGTCGTTCTAGATTACCTCATGTCTGTTTCTGTTTCTTTGTGAAATTTTTTTCTTTCTGAAACCCAAAGGTGGCCACAATGTCTTAAGGATAAGGATTGTCTCAATTTTTATTGCTTTTCTATTGCTTCCAGGATAAGGATTGTCTCAATTACTGTGACATCTGACATGAAAGTTCTGCATGCTATGCAACTCATGACTGGTATTCTTCTTTCACATATAATTTTGTGACTGTCATCAGTAAAATATTGGCCTAATTATTCATCATTTTGATGAGATTGCCTCTGCTATGTTAGACAACCACATCAGGCACATCCTAGTGATCAATAACAGGCGACTGATAGGCTTGGTCTCCATTGGAGATGTAGTTCGAGTTGTGGTGGGCAAGCATCGGGAGGAGCTGAATCACCTTAATGCCTATATACAGGGAGGCTACTAGACAGGCTACTGTCAATGGGAGGGTATCAAAAAATAATTTTCGTTGATGACGTCAAAAAAGGTTGCCAGGCTACTGAAGCTCGGTGCCTAGAAGGCCTCTCTGGGGAGAGAGTTGAGCTTAGAGTCGATGGAGTCTGTACCTAAGCACTCGTGTTTTCTCGTAGTCAACCTTTGGTAATGCCATGTCTGCTGTGGATTTTGGATGTAAATAAGATGTGAATAGTATTGACTCGCAGTGCAGTTGGTGCTGCAGGGGCTCTCTTATTCCTGAAGGTCTCAGGTTCGACCCCCTGGGCTCATAAATTTTTAAGCATTTCCCAAATAGAATGTTGCCTAAACTTACTCAGTTTTGGGTGGATTGCGGGGTTCTGTCCAACCCTAAGTTTAGTGGTGGGATAAGCCTGCCAAGTTCCTTATCATCAAAGGAAAAAAAAAAAGAGTGTGGATATGCTAAAATCCTGCACGATTAACTATTACTTTTGCTGATAAAAGCCATGATGATAGCCTTGAGTCTAGCTCAAAAATTCGGATGAACACCTGGACACCTGTTATTTTTTCTCAGGCAATTTCTTGAATGAAGCTGATCAACATAATTGGTTTTCTACACAAATTTTCAAATGACTGTTGTCATTCTTGATGCTTGATTTACCACTAATTACCACACTAGTTCTTCAGGTCCCAAATCCCAATCCTTGGAGCAATGGAGCATAACCTTGTCCTGGGAAGTAGAGGTCATCGATTGTGGATTCTCTTTTCAGGAGCATACTTTTGTCCCGAGATGTAGAAGTCATAGGCTGTGGATCCTCTTTTCATGAACTCTGTGGTTGTTGGTTATCTAAATCGATCTGAATTTATACGTCCATTTTGAGATGTTAGATATCACTTTAGTGAGACAGAGAACTTCAATTATACATATTCACAATGAAGGTCTATGATCGAATGCACATGTAATGTGATAAAACATTATTTCGCTATTCTTCTAGGTTACATACCATTTCCCTTTGAAACATAAACTAAGCACAAATAACAAGAAACTAGATCACTATTTCCCTTATTTTTCAATTCCCGACAATTCCATTGATTCTAAAATTCCAACTTCTATCAAATTATGTGCACAAACAGGCCCCTAGAGCTGAAGTGGAATACAAAACTATGACTTTTGCATATTGCAAGATTATTTTGATAAAGTCACTCATGAGAGACTTTAAGGTGACCTACAACAATCCTATTCCTATGTTTTATGATAATCAAGCAACCATTCATATTACCAACAATCCGATTTTCCATGAACACACCATGTATATTGAGATTAATAGTCACTTTGTGAAGAATACTGCAATTAACAAGACTATTTACACTTTGTACCTCAATTCGAAGGAGTAAACTACTAATATCTTCACAAAAGCACTCAAGAACAATGCCTTCCATTATTTAACAAGCAAGCTATGCATAGAAAATATATATGCTCTAGCTTAATGGAGAGTATCACATTTATATCCTAGTAGATGTCTGCACAAATATCAGCTAATTCCATGACGATATAGTATAGGACGAACATTCGAGCTAGACGTCCATTAATTCCCAAATGACACGGACATCTCAAGCAAACATCCAAGCCGATCGTCTGCTAATTCCCTGACGTGTTTGGGGTCAAGGGCGGATGTCTGTTACTGGCATCCACCTTGTTTTTGCTTTATTTTCTAACTCTCCGATATGTAGGAAATTATACTCTTCTTGTTATGAAGTAATAATATTCTCTTCTTCTTTAATTCTATCAACAACGATAATCTTTTTTAATGCGAGAATATCCTAAAAATATGCACTTTATTACACATGTAAATAATTTATCCAAGCTAGTCCCTAAAACATGTACAAAAAAAGTACAACAAAAAATACCAGTAACATGAAATAAAATGGCACCATGAAATAAGCAACTAATAGGAATACGGTTATCAATAATAGGAGAAGGCATCCTATTAAGAAGATGACAAGCAATAAGAATAGCATCACTCTAAAAAATTTTAAGAGCATAGCATGAAACATCAAAGTATGGGCAACATGCAAACTAATAAGACACGATGTATGACGTATACGCCATTAAAAAAAAATGTAAATTCTTTAGACATAAATTATAACACAATATCTGTATCATGAAAACTTGAGATCTATAGATCCTAGTCATTCTAGAATAATCATCCACGAATATAATAAAATAACGAAAACCAAATACAAATCGAAACCAACACGACCCTTAAACATCACTATAGACTAACTGATATGGTGAAGAACATCATTTCTCAACTCTAAAAGGTAAAGACAGTGTATGATGTTTACCTAATTGACAAGCTTCATATTGAAGCGATGACACCAACAAGCTAATAGACACAACCTTCTTGAGTTTTTCAACAAATAATAATGTGCGAATGGCAGAAGATTGGACATTTAAGTAGTACATTCTACAAACCTCATACCTCCCACCAAACCATTGAAACACACAATGAGTAGGCAAAAAGATTACACGACAATTAAGATCCTTGGTGATTTTACTTATAGAAAATAAATTAATTGGAAAATTAGGAATAAAAAGAACGAATTCAAGAGGAAATGTGGATATAGAAGAATTAGAACCATTTGCAACAATAACAACTGGATGTACGTAAAAGGTATCAAGTAAGAAAAATAAAGATTGATTACTTGTCGTAGATGTACCTAAATCTATTAACCGAGACGAATTAAAGGCCATGTTGGCTATTATACCTTAAGTCTGTGCAACAGTAACCATAGGAGATAACATAGCAGCAGTAAAGGTAGATAACTTGAGTTTTTCAAATTCGCACATGTCAACATAATTATGTAACCACATTTATAAAGTCCTCTGTAAATAACAAGACATTATTTACAACATTGTTTGGTTTACCATGCTTGTCCCAACAACAATCAACAATATGACCCATACGACCACAAAACATGTAAGTAAACCATCCACCCCGTTTACCACCATGTATGTTCAAGCCACCACAGCAAACAACCATTACAGCACTTTTAGGTGCTAATGATTAGTGTGGCAGTTGATCTAAAAGGTAGTGTAACTCACAAGAGTCTAGAAAACATACTATGCAGCGATAGAACAAAGTTTTCAACAAGCAATTGACTACGGATAGGAGCACAATCAGATTATAATCTAGACAAAAACTTGACCACTTGAAATTCTTCTCTTCGCTTCTTTTGTTTTTGAATATTTAAAGTCGAGTCAATGACAAATACATTTGTAACTCATTCCACATACCTTTGAGAGTCACAAAGTACTCACTAAGCAAATGTTGAAAGTTGAAGATATATTCATATAACTCATATATTCTCGATACAATGTCTTTATTGGAGTATGTTTCATGCAGAGTATCCCAAATCTCCTTGGTGTTAGACACAAGCATAACATTAGTACTGATAAGTGGCTCCATATTGTTCAACAACCATGAACTCATACAATAATCATTCTACACTCATCCATCCTAAGCTGCATCTTTGCATCAACCAAGTCCTTCTCAATAATGGACAACTCGTTTTGTACTCTAAGAAATAGTTTAAAGGATTGTGACCATAAAAGATAATTCAGACCATTCAAATTAACAATGGACCCAGCAAACATATAGAGATCAAAGGTAGACGAAAACAATGGCATCAAACCCAACAAGGCAACAAACAACGGGCATATCTCTTATTTTTATATGGTCACAACCCAAAATTACAAACCCATACATCTAGTAAACGCCTACCACATATGAACAAAATCAACATGCTACTAGAGTTTCTACAATTGCCTAGCCAACTGATGAAACAATGATAAGGAAACAGGATTCAACGCAAAATAGTAGCAAAGGAAGAGCCAAAGGAGAAGAGATCACTCATTATAGTTACTGACAGACTGTCCGACGACATCTCCAATAGCGATTTGCAACGACAATGGTAGTGGCGGTTGGTGTAGAGGATGGCCTTCTAGGGCTCTAAAGAAAAAAAAACCTAATGCTCTAGTAACATAACTTTAATTGCGTTACGAAACCAAAGAGTACAAGATATATATATATATATATATAGAGAGAGAGAGAGAGACAGAGAGAGAAAGAGAAAGAGAGAGTACGTACGATATATGGATCTATAAGATCCATTAACCCATCTAACTACGAACTAATAAACAATAAACTTAATAAATATAAAGATTAGGACACAACATAAGAGCACATGCACTATTCTTGTACTTTTATCTAAAATTGTCCTACATGGATACGAAATTTAGTCACTTCTACAAATTTGAGCAAATTACTTATATTTTTCCATGGTTCTTTCCAATTGATGATAAAAGAACATACTAACATTTTTATCCTCCAGAATAAACAAGTGGAGCTTGTACACCATTTAGCCATGAGATGGTAAAAGATATTCCTTCTCATCTATAACAAGGATGAGAGTTATTTTTTTTCTTCAATCAAGATTTGAACATCACTTGGTCTGTTTTATTCATGATTCTAGATATATTGCAAACTAACTTGATGTGAAATCTCTAATTCATTTATAAGCATAGGCAAATGGATATCATAGAACCATGACTAGTAATGAATAGACCTCTTCCTGGGTTGTTCCAAATATTGCATAAATTCCTGAACAATACTTGAACTTGCATTTTCTAGCCAATGACAATGGGAGTTAGGTTAGATCTAACATACCCTCTTGCCATCAAGGTCAAACTCCTTCCCCAGGGATTCCATGACCAGCTGCTGCAAATACCTGCTGAACAACAGCAAACTATCCTTGTATGGGAGTACAACCATATCCTGAGGAAAGGTGGTTTGGGATTAAAATTAGTTTAATGAGAAGTGCTTAAAAAATAAGGAGCACTCAAGAGAGTGGAAGAACATGACAAACAGACCTTAGAACCCACTCCATCTGATGCCCAATACCAGCATAAAGCAAGCAAAGCTGCAGGATTATTCTTTAACTGAATGAAAAACCAGAGTTATTAAAACCATTCAACACAGTACTATTTCTTCAATCATGAGTACTGAAGTATAAATAATATTAAGACAATTAGGGATTTTCAAACAGTAGAAAGAGAAAATAAAAGAACAAAACATCATAGTCAGATGAGTGATGAATCATGAATACCAATAAACATGTGTTAAAAAAATCAAACAAAGATTAAGTAGAATATAGCTGGAAGATTTGTTGAGCAGTGGTCAAACAAATACAGCATAAATATTTTCTCTTTCTTTGTAAGTTCGGATAATATATTTCATTTAACACTTTCCTTGGATTTGATTCTGGTCCAGGAAAAGAGTGAGTACATGGAAAGCTATCAGGTACTCAGATCCTCCCTATAAACCGTTGCTTTAACAACTACAACGTGTAAAAACAATAGTTTTTGCTAATTGGTGAAATGGGAAACAATAATCTACTTCTTAACTTTTAACATCATACATATAATTTTTTGTAGGTAATCAGCAATTTGCACAGCCATGAACTTTCATTTGGTATATGCAGGTAGTCAAGTGCATGAATGGATTACTTAAATTATTAATAACTGGCAATCTATAACAATACATTACACTGTTTCCCCATCTGTTTAGTATCAAATTTAATAAACTACGTACCATCTGCTATGATTCAGTTACAAGTACTAGATGGGTATGGTACATAAACTTTTATTGGAACAACTAAATTAGAGAAACTAATCTCAGTTTGTTCTCTTCTTTGAATTTGTGTGCCTTCATTTACCAAATGATGGGAAAATAGACATTTCAATGGTAAAATTTTTATAAGCAACCGCTAATAGCTTACCACTGTTGTACGATTTGCTTCATCCATCAATGACGCACCAGCAAGCAATTCTCTAATATCGATTGCCTGAATGAAGACATCTAGACATCAAAACTCAACTTCATACTATTGATAACAGAGAACGGGGGGAAACAGTTCATCTTAGTATGATTGACAGGCCTGTAGTGCTGCTGGAAGTAAACCAACTGCAGACATTTCAGATGTTCTACCTCCGACCCAATCAAACATTGGAAATCTTGCTATCCACCCTTCAATTCTTGCTGTATTATCTAATAACGACTTTTCTTGAGTAATAGCAACACCCTGCAAATAAACAGATGGTCGACACAGTTCATTTAGAAAAGCAATTTGCAGAATTATTTAGGTGCAGTAGCCACTAATAACTCCAACACAAGGAGATGTCTCAGGATGTTTATCTAATTGTCAAGAGAAAACCTCAGGAAACCATTTTGTAATCATAAAAATTCAAAACAGAGACATGAAAAGAATACAGGATCCGAAATACAGTTTGTTAGGATAAAAATAAGAAAAATTTTGGAATTTATTTCTATCAAGAATTCAAGATGGGGGTGTCAACAAAACAGTATGGCCTTCATTTTTTAGGTGCATGATGCTTTAGATAATAAAAGCTAATGTCAACCCCATTCATGTAAACAAATGTACAAGAAAACATAACCAGGGTTTCTATCACATAAAGGAAGAAGAATTCACAACTAAAACATCTGACAAAAATATCGACAAATTTCCCTGAAGGCAACAACTTATTATAAATACAATTAGGACACAGGATGTGAGAACAGAGGAAGGATTTTTACTTTCTATTCTCAAAAGAAAGACATATAGACTTGTTATGAGCCACAAAAAACTGAAATCTTATATCGATTGGGACACCCCTACCATCCTTTCCAAAGAGTTTAGTGAGAGAATAGTTGTCATAAACTAAAACCTTTAAATCTTTTTGTTTTTTATCCCACAACCAGTATTGGAGGTGCCTCAAAGGCAAAGATGGGTTTTTAGGGGTTCCAAACAGCTAAAAAAGACAGAAGGGAAACAAAGCACAAGAACCTGAGAACAAAACCTGTTTTGCAAAATCTAAACCTGCTTCCCTAAATGCCTTCTGTACTTCCAGCAGGCCGTTGCGGGTTTCAGGAGTGCCACCACTCTGGAAATAGAAACTGAGATAACATACAAATAGAAACCTTATCGACCAAATAACGAAGTGTAATCATGAATACCTTCGAAGTCACAATAACAAGTGTCGAAGCTAGCTCTGGTCCAAGTTGCGCAATTTGATGATCAATTCCAGCTGGATCTGTATTATCAACAAATCTTATCTGCAAAATCCAAGACAGACAAAGCAGTTGTCAATAACAGTTGATACAAGCCAAAAAAATTCCTGTAGTAACCAAAGAACCGTAGAGCAGGTTTCAATGTCAAAAACCAAAGAAGATGTCTCCACGAAAACTTATACATTCTTACTGGATAAGTCCAAGTAATACAAAAGGAGAAGGTAAGATAAATGAACATAAAGTTTGAAGTGCCAAAAAAAACTTGTTTGCAGTTGATGTCTCTGAACAAGAATGATCTTAATTAGATAGCATCAATCACCTTAGATTACATATATAATGCTTAACAGAAAGCTTACTTAAAAGGGAATAAAAATAAATATTATCAGTTTCCACTCTTCAAATCAAGCATGATGTTCGGTTTGTGAAAAATCTTAAGATAATGTCCAACCAACGCCCATTTCTCCTCAACCAGATATCAAAATCACATAATCTAAAGCCTGTACGAGGTTTCATCAAGACTAAATTGATGTCGTCGTGAAAAATCATCTCATTAACAGACGTAACCATCCCATGTTCAGGGATAAATAATTGATAAATGGCAAAATAAATATAGCAGACAGCAGGAGAAAACAAGAAGCCTTCTCCAAATTCATCTATACAAGGGTCAAACCTTAAGAGGAGGATTATCAGGAGCCAACGCCTCTGCAACAAATTGTGGACCTAAGGCAGAACCTCCAATTCCCACAGAAAGCACCTGGGTGAAGCGACCAGCTTCAGATGACGGGGGCTTAATCTGTTTACAAATAAAAAATGCCAAGTCAGAACTCTGAAATGCAATCCATTTACTAATATAGCAGATACATTATGCTATATGCGTGAGAAGTTCAAGAACGTATTTAGCATGAACCTTTCACAGTTCCACGACTCATATCACGCGTCCAATTATTTCAACAACAAAACTAAAAAAAACCAACATACTGCCTGGAGTTGCAAAACCAAATATGTTCAAATGTCAATAGATCCATACTTCATCAAGCACAGTTTTTTGTCAGTTCTGAAGTTGATGTCTTTCACTCAAATACCTCGTTGCACTAAACAACTAACATTTTGCGCACAAAGCGTGCATCTTTCCAAGAACAAACAACAAAAAAGGGAACAAAGAGAAGCACTTCCTGAAAGAATGAGGAAAAAAAAGACCTCGCCACTGATGATCTTCTTCGCAAACGCACAGATCGCATCCAAGGTGTTCTCAATCTGCAACCTCAAGAACGAGTTGGGAGCGAGCTTCGGATTCCTGAGCCAGTAATGCCCCACCATCCTCCCCTCGTCCGGATTCGCAATCGCCCCCTCCTCCAGCTCCCGCATGTCCACGAAGGCCTTTTGCATTTTCGGCCCCATCCTCTCGAAGAACTCCTCCGTGAACTCGATCCTACTCACATCCAGGAACAGCCCCAGCTCCTTGTGCTGGTACAGCCAGTCCACGTACCTCCGCCACAGCACCGCCGGGTCCTTCTCCACACTCCTCCTCCCCCCCGTTCCCTCCATCGATGACGGCTCGCCGGGCGCGGGGCGGGAGAGGTCGGCGACGGAGCGGATGGGGCGGAGGTGGCGGCTGGGGCAGAAGACGGTGGCATCCTTCCAGAAGAGTCTGGAAGAGGAGGGCGACGAGGGTTTGTATGGTTTGAAGGTGGCGGGAGACGAGTAGAGTCCGGGGAGCGAAGCCATCGGAGCGGTCCACGGAGCAAAACGAGGTGGAGGAGGTCTGTGGCCTTTATACGTGGAGGAGAGTGGTCGGAGCTCGGGCTTACCGATGGATCATTGGCACGTGACATAGAGGGTAGGGATTTCCCGGGCGTGTAGAAAGCAGCCGTTGGTTTGGTGGAATTCTGGTTTGCTCTCGGGGATTTCATTGGCCAGTTCAGATCTACTGTTTCTCCGGTCAACTAACTAGGGTGCCGGTATTCATATTGGTATTTTCCTGTCATTCGTATTATCTCTATATTATATAAATATATTTTTTAATTTAATTATAATATATATATATAACGATGATAGTAATAATTTACTGATTTCCATATGACTAATAATGTAAGATATATTCTCTTACATATATTTGAAGCTTTAGACATAATTTTTTTTTTATATTCTACTATATTCTTTTTTTCTTTATATTTGTTCATCAAATTTTTGTATCATATCTGTATCTACATTCGTTTTTTAAAGATATAGATATGCATTTGTATATCTAAATAATATCTATATCTATATTTAAAAAATAGATACGAATATAAAAACCCCTACATTTATACCGTATCTAATCTATTTACATTTTTACAACTAATCCATCTTCATATTATACAAAAAAACTTTACACCTCCCTCGTCAATCTTCCCCTCTATTATCATGAAATATATGAAGGTTTTATTGTATTATATTGTATTTTAATTTTGTTTCTCATGTTAATGATGACTCCTTTTTTTAAAAGATCGTTATGGATCTATTTATTTGTGGATTATTGGAAATAACTTATTTAAAAGACGATGACCGAGGAAACAATAGTTCTTTAATGGAAAGAGAGAAAATCTAAGAAAACTCACAATACTAAACTTTTTGTTGATTTTTTGGATATAAGATCTATTGATTAAAAAAACTAATAATCTACTTTAACTGTTAAATGAATATTATGTTAAGAATGATGAGTTGAGTACTGTTTGGTGTAGAGAAGGGTTGGTTTTGTGATGGGGAGCCAGGAATGTGGGGTGGGTGGAGGGGAGTAGGGTTAGGCGCTGTTGGGGAATTGGGGAGGGAGAAGTGGGCAGATGGAGTGTGAGGGATAAGGTGACTTCGGGGTGGGGGCGAAGCAGAGGCATCTAATTAGATTTTTTTTTTTCTAGGGCCACACGCTAGATTTTTTATTTTTTTTTATGCCCAGACGCCTAGAGGAGGGAGTGTGGCCTTTTTGCTCACGTCCCCAACAAATGTATTTTTACAAAAACATTTTTTTTTCTATTTTGAATTGTATTTAAAAACACTTTTTCTTCTTAAAAAATTGGTTTTTGTTAAGTTATACTTTTTGTAACTTTTACAGAGGTAAATAAAAAAAATATTTAATGTATATGTTTAATAAATATTTATGAATTAATCAAAAGATTATTTTACTTTTCGCCATTGTTGTCAATTGTCGTCTACTCCTTATTGCAACGTTGTCGTCTGTCCACTGTTGACCACCACCACTGCTGTCATCGTCGTCGTAGGCCACCACCACCACGACCGTCATTGTTGCCTACCACCACTACAACCACCCACTCGCCACCATCCACAGTTGCAAGCCACCACTGCCACCAGTGTCAGCCAACATCAGCTACCACCACCACCATCGTCACGGGTCGCCACCACCATCACCAGTCACCACTACTACTGTCGTTGTTGACCACCACCATAGCAGCCACCTACTTGTCGTCGTTCATAGTCTCGAGCCACCACCGCCACCATCGTCAACCACTGTTACCGTCGTTGGCCACCACCACTGTTGCCGACCACCACTACCGTTGCTGCCCACTCGCTGTCGTCTACCATCACGGTCCACCACCAATAGCACTGCCAACCACCACCACCACCACTACTAGCCATCACCACCGCCACTGTCGGCCATCACTACTACTGTCGTCGTCGTCGTCGTCGTCGACCATCACCACTGCCGTCAACCACCACTCGCCGCCACCACTACCACCGCCAGCCACCACTACAACCGCAGGCCACCACTGCCACCGCCAGCTACCACCATCGCTATCGTTGTCGCCAGCCACCACCATTGTCGTCGCCCACTCGTTGTCGTCTATTTTCGCAGGCTACCAAGGCTAACTACTGCCACCGTCAGCTACCACCATCACCACTATCGGCCACCACCACCGCTGTTACCACCGCCAGCCACCACTACCATCGTCGGCTACCACTACCACCGCGTCCATTGCCCAACTGACGGGTGGGGGACTGATTGTTGCCGTCACCCGTTATCGTTCTTAGTTTAGTTTGTGTTGTAATTAAAATCAACTTCTAAGGATATTATTACAAAAGTTATGACTAATATTCATAATTTTTCAAAAAACTAACACTCATTAGGTTTTCTAATGATTACTCCAATAGTTTAAAATGAATTAAAAAGCTATAACCAGTTTTTTTGGAAAAGTTCAATAAACCAGCTCTTTTGGAATTGCTTATTAGGCAATAAGCACTTAACGCAATAAGCTAGTGTAAAAAAACGTTTCCAAATGCTATCTTGGATAAATAGAAAAAGAAATCAAGACTAATCATTGTATTATTATTGAGGGATGTAGTTATACACATGGCAATTTCTCATGTCGGTATAAATCTATGATTAAAATCAATGCCACCAATGTTGACTTGAAACAATTTCCTATTCCAGTTTCTTCAGCAGTTTTTTTTTATGTTAAATAATATAGAAGAATTGGCAACAAAATTTCACTCAAAAGTGGAATTGACAACAAAAGACCTTTTATTTTCACTTAGCAAGAGAGGATCAATTCTCTTTTTTTATGTCAATTTTACCTTTCTATAAAATACTCTCTTCCCACACTATCCTTGTCCAATCCTAACACCCTCTTGTTCGAACATCCTTTTGCCCTCTTCATGCACCGTCGAGCCATCTTCATACACCGTCGAGCCCTTTCCTAACGCCATCAAGTCCTCAATTCGTCGAGCCCTCTTACGTCCTCAAACCATCCAACTCTATCACGTCCTTAAACTATCTAGTCCTCTATTCCTATTCTCTCATCTCTCTCACCATCGAGTCCTCTCTTGCCCTCGTCTCTGTCTTTTCTCTTGCAAACATCAAATTCTTAGTCGTCGAGTACCATCCTACCTATTGCCCTCTCTTGCACCATCTCACCTTTTACTTTCGACAAGGAAATCCCTAGACGTTGCCCTCTCTCGTCCTCTCAAGCATCTTCCCACTTTTTCTTATGTCGACAAAATCCCTAGTCATTGAGTACTACCCTACCTTTACACTCTCTAGCCATCAGCCACCTAATCATTATCGACCACCTTCATGTCCTTGCTGCCAACACTACATCTCTACTGTCGCCATGGTGAGAGATACATGAGACATGATTTCTAGAATCTATCTTAACATGTTTACATGAGACGTGATTTTTGCTTATATGAGACATAATTTCATCTTACATGAGACATAACTTTTAGAATTCATTTTGATAAATTTAATTGTATATATTTAGATGAGACATGATTTTTAGATATACGAGGCATGATTTCTAGATACATGTGACATGATTTCTAGATACATGAGACATGATTTCTAAAATCCATTTTGATATATTTGATTGTATATGTTTATATGAGGCATGATTTTTTCTTACATTAGACATGATTTCTTCTTACATGAGACATGATTTTTAGATATATGAAACATGATTTCTAAATACATGTGACATAATTTTTAGAATACATGATACATCATTTTTAGATATATGAGACATGATTTTTAGATACATGAAACATAATTTCTAGAATCCATTTTGATAAATTTAATTATATATGTTTACATGAGACATGATTTCTTCTTACATGAAAGATGATTTATAGACATTTGAAACATGATTTCTAGATATATGAGACATGATCTCTACATACAGGAGGTATAATTTCTAAAATCCATTTTGATTGCTATTTCTTTACTTCAAATAAGACATGGTTGCCGATAATTGCATTAAATTAGTGAGAGATACATCTTACTTTTCTTTGGACATTAATGGTTTTAGAATTTGGATTTGGAAGTTATGTTTGAAAAAAGACTAATATAGTTTATCAATTAAGTTGTATTAAGTTTCAATTGATTTGTCTTTCTTATGATGAAACGGATGAAAACTATGATGCCAACCAAAGGAAAAAGATAATATCAATTGAAGACATCATTAAGAAGCGAGTTACAAGAAGTATGAACCTTTTTTATCTTAGATGATTTATGTGATATGAACATGAGTATGCATAAAATGATCTAAATGCATTTTATATGATATCAATTAATTTTTAAGGTGATCTGAATGCATTTTAATTAATTTTTATATGTATGATGCCAATAACATTAGACATGTTTGCGTGAGACATGATTTAAGTTAATTGAGATATGATTGCTCTTTACATAAAACTTGATTCAATTTTAATGAGGTATGTTTACATGATATGCTTGCAATTTCTCAGGTTATACATTAATGTTATGCAAATTCATATAAACAATCAATCAAGTTTATCAAATCATGATTTTAGAAATCAAGATATGCTTGCTCTCTTTATGTCAAATGAGATATGATTATTAATAATTGATTGCTTATATGTTGTTACATAGTACTAGTGTTGACTATTAGGAATTGTATAAAGGCTTATATAATTGCTGATAATTGATTGCTTATATGTGCTTGCTAAGATTGATTTATCCCTATTTTTTATTACATTTAATGGGAAAGCTTTTGTACAATTCTCTTGAACTTTTTTTAGTGTTCCTAATATATTTTAATGATATCCTAATTTTGTTTCCTTTTTATTTCTCATGAAACATAAGATATGATTTCTTCTTACATGAGACATGATTTCTGCTTATATGAGATATGATTGCTTCTTACATAAGACATAATTGTATATGTAAAATATGATCGCTATTTGTTTACTACAAATGAGATATGATAGTTGATAATTGCATAAGATTAGTCTATTACAGAAGACATGAGATATGTTCACATGAGACATGCTTTCTGTCTACATGAGATATGATCTCTATCTACACTAAAGTGAGATATTACTGTATTTGATTGTATAAGAATTTGCTTAACATTAGTGTATGACATGAGTTACGATAAATTACTTGTAAGTACAACCTTAATGAAAGAGTTTACACCACTAACACCAAAAAAGGTTAAGCTTACAAGTTATTCTTCTTTAGGTATACTTTTTTAACGAAATATGATTGTTTTTTATTACTGTTTGATATAACATGACATTGTTGTTTACATATAATATGACATTGTTGTTTACATATTACTGCTTACATGATAAATTTGTCAATAACTCATTATGTGTACAAATAATAAAGAGTCACGTCCTACACCACAAAAGGACTCCAAGATTGAAAGTACTTCTTCAGGTATACTTTTCTAAATATGATGGTCTCTTATGTGTTGAAATGGTCGATTACTTATTTATTTTTTTATCATTTATTTTAGAAAAGAAAAGTACTAATACTCTGTATGTATTAAAGAGCCATTATTCTCAAACAAATTTCATTAAGATCATCACAAACTTGACTCTCAAGTTACATCCTCATCATTGGGAGATAATCAATCAAATTTCATTTGCGCAATTTTTCTTCATAAGGAATATTTTGAAGCTGGAAAGAAATCTGCTAGCTTACTCGTCGATTTGTACAACAAGAAAATAGAAGGATTTGTCATTACTGACAAACTATTAAAGCTAAATGAAGTAAAGTTTTCTTTAGTGCTTGGACTTCCCATAGGAGGGAAGTTCACATTTGTTAATGACCATATGAAGTCAAAAACAAATGATTCTTATTTTCGAGGGCGTGAATTCACTAGGCCTGGCAACCTAAAACAACTCTTAGGCTTCATTGAAACGCATGATTATGAGGTGACTGTAAAATTATTGATTCGTTATGTTTTTGCCACATTTCTTTTCCCCAAAAGAATTGGTAAATTGAAACCATCTTTAATTAAGTATGTAGATGATATAGACAATATGGGTAGTTATGCTTGGAGCTTTGCAAGCTTCCTATATCTCTTGCAATGATTGAATGTCAAGGCAAGGTGGATCAAAGTAAGTATAGATGAAAGCATCAGTAATGATGTTGGATACTTTGAGGGTTGCGCCATAGCTTTCATTGTAAGTAGTTGAAAACATAGAATTCTATATATTTTTATTTCTTTTTAGTTTAATTTAAATAGATGAATTTATTGATGGTATATTTCATTATATAGGTTTGGTTACATGAACATTGTAACCTCAAGCATCCATTTGGGTTTCATAGAAGTCCAAGAATTTTTAATTGGGAGTTTGTGGAGCATCAATGTGTCCACAATTTTTTTTGTAAAATTCTTCAAAGAAGAGAGGCCAACATGGTATAGGAAACATTTATTCTTTGAACATGGTATTTTTTTGATGCTTCTATTTATTATATACTTATTTCCCTTTCATGCTTACTTTTTTTGATAGTGAAAGAAGGTGCTCTTGTGCTGTATCCCTTTGAAAGATGGATTATCGATACTTTGAGGAAGAAACCAAGGAATTGGTTTCTAAATGTAAAGAAAATGAACAAGATTAAGCCAAAGGGGGAGAACACAAAGGTGGAGAAGGAGAGGGCAAAGGAGGCGTAGAAGGAGAAGGCAAGGGAGTAAGACAAGAGAGAAGGAGAAGAAGACAAAGGAGAAGGAGCAAGTAAAGGAGGAGAAGGCAAGGGAGAAGCAGGAGAAAAGGAGTGACGTGAAGTAGAATGATTCCACCATTGAATTGGAGATATGGACTGATTTTAATCTTCAATTAGAAAATAAACTTTTGAAAGCACAAAATTTTGAATTAAATTATAAAATAGAGGAGTTGAACTTCAAGATTCAACACCTTGAGTGGAAAATCCACTGACTGGAGATTGAGAAACAATTAGAGGCCACTATAGTAAATTAGGTATGATTTGATTGTTTTTCTAAGTATGTGTGTTCATGTCAATGTTGATTGTGTGGCATGATTTGATTCTATGAAACATGATTTGCTTCTGTGAGACATGATTGTAGATATGATTGTTAATTTGTTATTCTATGAGATATTGTTGGCTTCTATGAGACATGATTTCTTCTTCTGTGAGACATGATTTGAGTTTCTATAAGACATGATTTGAGTTTTTGTGAGACATGATTTGTATTTCTGTGAAATATGATTTGTTTTTTGTGAGACATGATTTGTTTTTCTATGAAATATGATTTTTTTTTGCGATATTTTTTTAAGATATGATTTGTATGTTACATGATTTGTTTTTAATTGCATGTTTCATTATATTTGATTGTTTTAATAAAAATGAGATATGAATTTACTTAATAATTGATTTTAATTCCGTGATATATGATTTTTGTAAGAATGGGAGAAACGAGAAAGAGAAAGGGTAAAGAAGGGAGAGGAAGAAAATAAGGAAGTAGAGGTTTCACAAAAAGTAAGAATCAAATGAGATGTTTTCTTTAGTATAGAGATATGTTATTTTGTCAAATGAGAGATATTTTCTTTAGTATAGAGATATGTTATTTTTAATAGGTTTTCTCTGAGACATGTTTTGCATTTGTGTGAGACATGAGACATGATTTGTAATTCTTGTGTAGCATGATCCTTGCATTTCTTATGTGACATGATTCTTACATTTCTATGAAATATTGCTTGAATACAAATGAGAATACATTGTTTGTATATTACATGATTTGCTTCTTATGAGACATGATTTTTATATTACACGAGTCATGTTTTGCATTTGTGTGAAACATCAAACAAAATTTTAATTCTTGTATGGCATGATTCTTGCATTTTTATAAGACTTGTTTTGCATTTATGTGAGACATGATTTTTATATTACATGTTTCATTAAAGGATTGATTTTCTTTGATTGTATTTTTGTGGAACATGTTTTATATTACATGTTTCTATAAGACATGATTTTCTTTGAGAAAATTTTAATTTTGAGCAATATGATTTTTGTAGGATAGGGAGGAATGAGGAAGAGAGAGGGAGAAAAAAGAAGGGAGAGGAGGAAAATAAGGTTCCACCAAAAGTAAACATACTTGGATATGATTGTTTTATTTGATATGATTGTTTTAATGCAATTGAGAAGATTTTCTTTGATAATTGATATTAATTCTATGAGATATGGTTTTTGTAGGAGGGGGAGAAATAAGGAAGAGAGGAAAAAAACAATGAAGATGTAACACCCGTAAAATTCATTTTGTAATTATTTACATATTAATGAATTTATTCCTGGACGGATGTTACTGTTCGGAGGCTCGTTAGTGTGGTTTTGTTTTTTTTTGGGCTTAGGCCTCGTGGGCTATTTTCTGTTGCGTGTCCCTGTACGTGGTTGGCATTGTGTATTATGGCATTGTGCTTATGGGGCCCGGGGGTGGATCCATGTGTGACCCGCGTTATGGGCCGATTGGTGAGTGTGTTTGGTGCGAGGAGTTGTTGGCTCGTGCGGTGCGTCTGGTGGTTGAGATGCGTAGGTGTGCATGTGCAACGACTTCCTCCCCCATGTATATAACATGTGTATGGGGTGAGACTTCTCTAGCACACCTCCCTCTCTTCTCCTCCTCGCCAACTTCTCCCCTATTTTCCGGTGTCGATCGAGTGGTGTAGCACACCAGAGCCCGGTCGAGCCTTCTCTCTGTACTTCCCTTTTCCCCTCCACTCCTTCTCCTTCTTCTTCTTCACTCCTCCTTCCCGTCTCTGTTGGTGGGTGTGGGTGAGGAACAGAGAGAGAGTCTGAGAGTGGGAGAGTGAGAGGCGGAGGCGTGCGGCGGCGTGCGATAGTGCGTGGAGCTCCAGAGTTGCACCCCTGAGGTCAAGGAAGCCCCGTAGATGTCGTAATCACCGGGTTGGTCAGAGAATCGTTGGAGCATTTCTTAGGTACGCATCTCCGACCCTTGTAATAGAGAGCATGAAATTGGTAGAAATTGATAGGATGACATGAAATCTAGTTAAATTTATGTTCCTAGAATTTATTGTAAATTTATGAGAATTTATTGTGGATTTATGGGCATTTATGCCGATGGCTGAGATTTGGGTCATTTTGACCCTTCTGCCTTTGCGATTTTATATCTTGATGCATGGTGAATGGATTTTGGTTTTGTTAGTTGAGATTTGGAGTAGACTCAAGGGTCTACGTCTTATGTTTTATACAAGATTTTTGGTGGTTGTTTGTCGGGTCTGATCGGAGCTTCCACTTTGGGTGATTTCAAAGAGTAAGGTTTGGGCCATTTTCTGTTTTTCGTAGAAATCGACATACCGAACAATTTCGGTATGCCATTTTTCTGTTAGATTAGGTCCTCCGGTCGAAATTCGGTCGTTTGATTTTGGACGGTTGATCAAATTAGTGGATTTCGATCGACTGAACCATTTTTGGTATACCGATTTTAGTCAGAGTGTTGACCGTTGACCTGATTCGATCGACCGACTCAAATTGATCTACCATCGGTCGACTGAACCAAGGATTTTTGGCACATCGAATCCCATTTTTGGCATGCCAAATCAGGGCCCAAACACTTTTATAAATGTGATTTCTAGGGATTTTCCGATTTGGTTTGTTTTGTCCCCTTAAAGTGGGACTGTGGACCATCAGTGGTGGTCCCTCGGGACACCTGCTGTGCCGTTTTACCAAGGTTTTGGAAGAATTTTCAAAGATATGAAAATAGTTTGAAAATGATTTCAAAGAGATGAGTTGGTAGACTTGGAAAATAGTTTTCCTAGTTTTTTGTGTGCGGGCCGAGACAATGTGGGACCGTGTTGTCGGGACCAGGGAATGTGACGACAATCTCGAGTGGTCGGGCGCGACTCCTTGGTCGAGGTCGGGGGATCGAGATACCTGAGGTTGAGGGACGTCGAGTCCTTGAGGTATGAGACTCCTTGACTGTCGCCTCGAGACTAGGGTTGTGTACTGCGAGTTAAGGTGTCTTGTGGCATGATGGGGAGGTATGATACTCCTATTGTCGCTATGAGCATTGAGGCTCGGGTGTCGTTGGGTGTGGAGGTATAATACTCCCTCTTGACCACCGTGTGTGGAGGACACCTTGAGGAGGCAAACCTTGTGGTGGTCAATGCAGGTGGGACACGTGCTTGTAGCTGGTAGCATCCTGAAAGACAGGACAACTTTCCCAAGGAAGGGTTGACTTTGTGAGGGTTCTCCAAGCAGGGAGAATCACAGGACAATGATCGTTCTTGCGTAGGGATGGCTTCACCGTGGTAGTGTAGAACACCGTGGTCGTTCCTCGGTGGATTGCTTGTGGCCAGAGTTTGGTTGCCTGACTTCGGGCTTCCCGACTCACTATGTGTGGTTTTGGCCATTAAGGGCCTTTGCTTATGGCTTTGGGCTAGTAGAGCCTTGGTTGTGCTTTTGGCCGGTGTGGGCCTGGTTTGTGAGGATTTGAGAAAAAAATGGTTTGCGAAATGAATTTAAAAGAAAATTAATTATGATTTGCTTTCTGCGGTTTTCTTGGGGTGGGTACTGGGTGACTTCTGTCACTCATGCATTTTCCTCGTGTTTTTGGGTTGCAGGTGCAGGCATGCAGAGGTTTAGCGTAGTACGTATAATCCGGAGTCTCGTAGTCACACACACACAGGTTCCTAGTAGTTTGGTATCTTTTGTTGGGCTTTTATTTTTCCTGTAATTTAATTTGTTTTAAATTATTGTGGAAAGTGTGGGACGAAGAGGAGGTTCCATCAAAAGTAAGATGTTCTCTTTATGAGATATGATTTTCTTTTCATAATATTGTATTGTGAGAGTGAGATATGACTATTGTTTCAATAGGTTTCTATAAAACATATTTTACATTTGTATGAAACATGTTTTGCTTTACTGTAAGATATTTTTCTACAACCCTATGACCTTGGAAAGAGGGGAAGTGGCAGAAGATGTTACAAGTAACTCAATAAAGAAGACCACCATTGATATGGTATAGTGTATTTATAATCATTCCTTAATTGTTCCAAGTAAATTATTTTATGATTTATTAGTGAGATTAATATTATCTTGCTATGTTTATTATAAGTTATTTCTTATTAATGTATATTAATTGGTTGCTTCACTACATCCATCTCTTTGGATATAAGGAGGACATTAATATTTTGGATTTCATACATGCATTCCTTCGAGATTTCCCACAATAACCTAGTAGATCGTACGCCCTAATACCATTCTATTACCACTTTTTCCACTTATATTGTACTTCTCCTATTAATATATTTTCTTTTGAATTTGAATAAAGGATGACATGCGAAGTCTATGTCATGTTAAGTGCCTACTACTTTATCAGTAGGAATGCAATGACATTTGGTATCTGTAGACACCCCTAAATGCTTGCAATTGGACTAAACCCTAAAAACCCTAACAAAACCCTAAAAACCAAGCATAACCCTAAAATCCTAAATAAATCATTAAAAACCCTAAAAACCCTAACAAAACCCTAAAAACCCTAGAAAAACCCTAACAAAACCCTAAAAACCCTAAAAACCAAACAAAACCCAGCCAAAACTCTAACCTTAGACATGAATTTAATCCCAAAACCCTAGAATTAATCCAAAACCCTAAGATTAATTCCAAATTCTAAATAAAATCTAAAATTAAATCTAAAACCCTAGAATGGATCCCAAAACCCTAGGATTGACTCAAAATCCTACATAAAACCCAAGACTTAATCTAAAACTTCAGAATTAATTCAAAGTCCTAAATAAAATTCATAATCAAATCCAAAACCCTAGAATTGATCCAAAACCCTAGGATTAATTCAAAACCTTCAATAAAACCTTAAATCAAAATTTAAAATTAAATCTCAAACCCTTACAACCATAACCACTTCCCACTTCACTTCAACAACCTTAACCACTTCCAACTTTACTCTAACAACCTTAACCACTTCCCACTTCTTCCTTAGCAACCTTAACCACTTCCCACTTCATTTTAACCACTTTAACCATTTCCCACTTCACCCTAACAACCTTAACTACCTTAACCACCTCCCACTCTAATCATAACAACCTACCAAGCCATTTGCAAGCCTATAAATACCCTCCATTTGCAAGGAAAAAAGGAGGAGAAAAAGAGAGGAAAAAATTAGAAAAATCCAAAAGGAGAGCCACCAAGCCATTTTCTCTCAAGCAAGGCAACCAGAGAGGTCCAAGAAGAGAGAGGAAGCTCGGGGAGAAGAAAAATCTGAGTTTCAGGCCATCTACGGCGAGCTCCAGCGATCTCCGACGGCCAAGGTCACTGTCAGCCCAGGTATGCCCTCTATAGACCTCAATTTCCTTCCAAAATAGCTTCTTGGATCTCCCTCTTCCTTCCCAGAGCGATTCCAGTTGAGTTAGAGGCTTTCCCTAGCTGGAATTGGAGTTTCAGGCTTCACTGGAGTCATTCTCCGGCAACCTAGGCGGGGGCACGAATCCATTGATCAATTCGTGCCCCAATCAGCTTGATCCTCTTTCCCTGAGGTCCCTCTTACTTCTCCGACTCCTAGTGTGCCGTTTCAATGCTTCCCCAAGCCTCCAGTAGCTAGTCATCGGAGTCACGCGTCGTCGCCGGGGAAGACGATTGGTAACGACGACGGATCGCGTGCCTTCAGCTCCGCCACGCCTCTCTAAGCCTCCAAGATTGTTCCACGACATGCCTCCAATACTCCGGAGCCATCAGAGTTGAGCTTCGTGCCCTGAATCACCCCCGCAACCACGCTCACCAGAGAAGACGACGGCGACAGCAGGTGGAACCCAACATCGCGAGATCTCCCTCCTTTCTGGCCTCTGAAGCAAGGGGAATGCTCCACACGTCATCCTTATGCTTCCAGGAGCCTCGAGTCGCAGCTCTATGGCCTCTAGGTCCCCTTTCTTCCACGGTGCCATCGCCAGAGTGGCGTCAACAGTGAGGGGAGTGGGGGGCCAATTCCAGCCGTCACCTCCAAGGTCTAAACCATTGGATCGTTTCCTTTCCTCCTCCTCGTGCTCCTGGTGGTGCCTGATGAGTGATCAGGCCTCGGGATGCCCTTCCAGGCGGTCGTCGAAGGCGGTCCTCTTCGCCAGCGGTCGCCGTAGGTTATTTTTTATTTAAATAGAAAAGATAGTTTCTTTTGATTAAACATCTTGTGTTTTACATTTCTTACAAATAGGTCCTTAATCCTTGCATCTAGGTCCCTGCAGTGTTTTTTTAAAATCATTTAAATCATGTTTGCTTTGAAATATTGCAGTATGTCCCCTGTAAAATTTTATTAATGTTTTTCAGGCTTTAAAATTTTACATAAACCCTCAGAACTATCTTTTCATACATTTTAAGTTCAGAATTTTGCATAAAAGCCCTGAGCTTTGTTAAAACTATTTTTGATTTATGTTTTCCTAGCATAATTGTAAATTAAACCCTGGACATTCAAATATTTACTTAAATGAGCTCAAATATTGCATTTAAAACCCTGAGCTTCATTAAAATAGTTCTGAATGCATATTTCTCTGTTTAAATTACAAATTAAACCCTAGATATTCAAATATTCACTCAGATGTGTTCAAAATTGCATTTTAACCCCTGAATTTCACTGATTTTTCACAGAATGCATATTTTCATGGGAGAAATTACAAAATGGTCCCTAAACTCCTTGTTTTCAAACATAAACTCTTTTTCTTGCACATTTTACCCTGAATTTCTTCATAATTGCATTAAATACATGTTTTACTAACAAAATTGCATGTTGAATCCCAAGAATCCTGATTTTAATAAAAAAATACACAGTTTTGCACATTTAACCCCTGATTTCTTCAAAATTACACAAAATGTGTTTTCCTATGTATTTGTGATGATTTAGCATCAGATTTTTAGTTTTCACTCAGAATATTTGAATTTTGTACAAAAGCCCTTGGAATTTACATTTTTCACTCACACATGTATTTTGTACATTTTGTTCTCCTTTTTCATGAATATTTTCTCATGCCATTTTTCTTGCATCATGCACACATTTTCAACTCATTTCAAACTCGATTTTCACATTATTTCCTAGATTTCTTCTGACTTTCACGATTTTGATTTGATTTGGTTTTCCACCGTTTGAGGACGTACATTAACAGGCTTGACAATGCCGACATTGACCCGAATGAGGATTATTTTCTTCAATTTGATTTTCTAGGATTTCTTCAAGTTTCTGCTAATTTGCGAGATGCTTTTCGAGTATTCTCGATTTTCACGATTTTCCTCAACACCCAAGGGCGTACAGTAAAGTGGCATTTGCAATGCCTACATTGTCTCTCGGATTATCATTTGTTTTCTCTTATTCACTTCTTTTCTTTGATTTGGCATGTTTTTCAGTCATATTAAGCATGTGCGTTCAGAATAGGCAAACATACACCCAATAGGCCATTAGCAAGCAAGAAACCTAGAAAGATTGATTTCTTCGGGCGCATGGGGGTGCCTAACCCCTTCCCCATGCGTAACAAGAATCCTTACCCTTTCTCTAGCCCATATTGGCCAAGTGTTGCATCCATTAGACACAGAACATGCATATGTTTTCTTTGCTTTGATTTCTTTTAGTTTTTGCCTTTCTGTTTGGTTTTCCTCGTCTTTCCATTAAAAGACTAGGTGGCGACTCCTTTCCTTATCCTTTTCTTATCTTTCCTTACTGTTTCCGAGCCTAGTCTTCCTCTTCGGATTCACCATCTTTGCTGTGACCATATCAGGACTCCTCATGTGCTTCCACGCACATAGGAGAGCCGTGCAGGGTTCCACCGGCATGGTCACAAGAATTGGCGACTCCGTTGGAAATAACCAGATTCTGGCTTTCGCTTTGGTTTTCTTGCTTGGCTTTGGCCTATATTCTGCATGTTTGTTTGCTTGTTCTGTTTGTTTGTACATAGCTGATTGTACATACTCTTTGAGTCTTTTTTACACTATTGCTATTCCACTACACATGCACATGACCTAATTCATGCCTTTGGTTGTGAGACTTGCTTTTCTTCACCTATTTGTGAGCACAACACTTGCACATGCTATATTCATGCTTTTTGCTTGATTGCTTGACTACTTGGATGCCATAATTGTGTGTTTTCTTTCTCTTTTGTTGCATTTGCCATGATTAGGAGAGTGAATACATGTTTGCTTCCCTATCTGGTTAAAATAAAATGCACAAATTCAGATAAACAAGTAATAAGACATAACTAGAGACAAATGCTCACAATTCCCCATGGTTTAATAAAACGCAAGTAAAAGACACAAAAGCATATCACATCATTGATCATACAGGGCATGCATCTTCTCCTCTAAGTATACCCATAGTTTGCGAAGGACAATTCTAGTAGGCCGTTCTATAGCTTTGGTGTAGGGCGTGTTGCTAGTTTGTCCCCCCTTGTCTGGGGTCGTGTCGGTGCTAATAGAGGGTATCTCCATGCTACTGTAGGAGACGAGGCCACCAACGCACCACTCGTTTACTACCTGTGCTCCGGCCAGGATTTAGAATGGGAGCCTTACTTTTCTGACCAGAGTCAAAACCCAAACCCATGAGTGCGTCCCATATGGTTGACCCCATGTGGGACATGCATGGTGAGAGAGCGCATGTTAGTAGCATTCATGAGCATGTGTGCCATTCATGCCACCCTAAACAAATAAATTGCATAGCTCACTCGTTTTCTTTTATTGTTCTGTCTTCTTTTCTCCACTGCCATCTAGGTTTTTGTCCTTTGTCAGGTGTAGGGTTTTGTGTGCGAGTTCCTAGGCCAGAGCCTAGGAGTTCCTTTCTATGACCTCAGTCTTGAGGCGCGGTTGTAGACACCCCGATTTTGAGGTGACTCATTGATAAGACTCCAGATGTTGCTTTGGATGGGACTGATCCTGGAACCAACACTAAACCCGTAGCAAGCTCGTAGCCCAATTAGAAAACCAGACTAGTAGGGGAGAACACCTAGCTAGCACACCTACCTGGCACACCTAGCTAGCACACCTACCTGGCACACATAGGTGGCGCACATAGCCGGCGCACATCCCTGGTGCACACCACTTCGCAGGCTGCTGGCTACTGGCTTTCCACCTCCCATAACTGTTACCTCCAGTAGCGAATATGCCATGGAATCTTCCAGGCTTTTCGTCTGCGAGGCTCTCCCCATTTCCATGAGTTACCCATGAGAAAATCCTATATAAGGACCCCCATAGGTAGCCATAGGGAGAGGTTAGAAATCCTGTGTTGAAGCTAGAAATCCAGAATTCTGCAATTCTGCTCTGAGCTAGCTTCTTGCACGAGTTACATCCTCTGTCCAGCGACCTATATTCGTTTTCAGGAGCACTCCCTTGCATCCC
This sequence comes from Posidonia australis, assembly GCA_024699735.1. Lineage (NCBI taxonomy): Eukaryota > Viridiplantae > Streptophyta > Magnoliopsida > Alismatales > Posidoniaceae > Posidonia > Posidonia australis. The sequence goes on along the minus strand of JAMKQA010056497.1, from coordinate 1,495 downwards.
TAAGCATCCTTGGTCCTTCCAAAGCAACAAGGATCTCTTTATCTCTGAAATTTTGAGAGGGAACATCTTGAGAGGTAGGCCTTCCACCTCTTCTTCCTTTTTAGTTACATTTTTAGAAACATGATAAAGCATGCTTAAACATGTACGTGTAGACTGTTTCATTCCATGTTCTATGAAGTTTTCATGATAAACATGCTTATTCTCTATGCAAAATAATCTCCATGCTAGTCTTTGCTTGTGTTTCTAGCATAAAGCTTGCATAAGTTGTCTTCTTTTTATCATTTCTTTGCACACAGTTTTGCCATGCATTTATGTATTTTCGCACATAGAAGCATGCTTATGGTCATCATTTACATATGTTTTGATTGGCATTTATCCAGATCATGTTTATTCCTAGGCATTTCGCATATTTTCATGAACCCATCAACTTGTTTTAATCCCAAATGCATGATTTACATGATGATTCTTGATCATATGCATCTCTATCATGTTTTCAGCTCTTAATAATGGCATGAACCCATCTACATTAGCATAAATCATCTTGTATCTCTGTTGGGGCAGGTTCTGGACCAGATTGCAGTCTGATCCAGACTCCCTGGGGCGCACATCTCAGGCGCACTAGTCCCGCGCACCACTCAGGCGCACCAAGCAGGTGCGCCAGACTGGCCAGAGATCAGATCACTTGCATTTAGCACCTTTGTTTGCATGGTTTTATCTAAGGTTTTGAGTTCAATTCTTTATGATTGATTCTCAGATGTGTCATGATGACACCTGCATGCTTTTCAGTCTTATTCGGATGGTTTTCTATCTGTTTTCTTCATTTCATTATTTAGTTCCAGGTTGAATCTGGTAGGCAGATTGCACCTTACTCCTTTGAGGAGAGCCATGTGCATTGCCCCAAGATCCTGTGGCTTGGCTGAATCATGCATTTTTCATCTAGTTCAAATAGGTGAGATCTTGTGTGAGGCTACTAGCCATTGAGCTCAAGGTCATTGCATTTGCATCTCTTGCACTTTTGATGCATGGTTTTCCTAAGTTTTACAGAATGATTTCTACTGCATACCTTTTCCAGAGTGCATCCTCTGATGTTTTGGTTTTGCGTTGCTTCCTGTTTTTCCTTCAGCATATTTTACTGGCCCACCTAGACACACATAGGTGACGCACCAGACTGACGCACCAGTCTGGCACACCAAACAGGCACAGTGGCCTATTTTCAGTAGCACACAGCATGTTTTTCATGTGTTTTGCTTGCTTTTTCGACCCGATTTGCTTCTGGGTTTTCCTTTGGTTTTCTTCCTTGATGCATTAGGAAGGCACAGATCTGTTTTCAGTAGTTTTCCTACATTTTAGATTGCATTTAGGCATATAGAAAGCAAGGATGATAAATCGCTCAAGACATTAGATCTTTGATCTTATTATGCAATATTATTGCACCTGACCCGGTAGACGAGCGATATTTCTGAGCATTAGGACACACCCCTACACATCATGCACC